>VDFB02056351.1:37140787-37193758 GCA_007258455.2 Sequoia sempervirens | reverse complement strand
AATAAATGATAAATAATAATAAACAATAATGAACACTAGTAAACAATAATTAATAATAAATAATAATAGCACTCCTACTGGTTCTACTCTTATTTCTGATCATATTATAAATGGAGACAACAGTAGTATTTACATCTATTGATCCTACTTCATAAATTCTGAATATACTATAATTGAAAACAAACAATGATAAACACATTTGTTAATCCTACTCTATAAATTATGACATATTATAATTGAAAACATACAATAATAAGCATGCCTACTTTATGCCTTTAGCAGATTGCAGCTCCTAATAATCTGAGTATTCACCCAAATGTGGCAGTCTATATTTTATTCCTTATATGCTTGATTCCATCTTCTATTATTGTTACCTTTTTATATTCCCATATCAAGTGAAAAGACATAGCTTTTGGAATGGATATCTCCCTTGAAATAGACATGTCTTTCAAAAACTAATTGCTTGATTTCAACATTTGTTTATATTAATCTTAAATTGCTTCCTTTATCAATTTCCGTTCATACATTAAACTTTAAATGGAATTGCTTCCTTCTATATGATATCACGCTTTTAATACTCAACCATAGTCAAAACTTTTAATAAATTTCCATCGCTGCCTTTGAAGAATGTGCATGAGGCCTTTTATTTAAATGATTGCTTCTGTAGATATAACCACTGTTCTTAACATATCTTAATCGCTGCATTTCCTATTCTTAATTGCTGACTTTTAAAATAATGTTTCTTTTAATATATATAATAAATTTATTGTGATATTAGTTTTTATGTACATTTTTATTATTATATTATAATTATAATTATAATTGATGATATTTATATATGGTTATATAATATTATAATATTACCTTATTATAATAATATTAAATGGCTAACATTTTTTAATATGTATTTTATTTATTCATTCGTATTTCAATGTTAAGTTTTTTAGTGTTGTAATTTCAGACATGACATACATAAATATTTCCAAGCTTGTTCTTGTTTCATTCTTAGCACTTTTTGAGAATATCTTCATGTCAAGTTTTAAACTTATTTATAATTTCTTAAATTCAAAATTATATTAGTTGATGGAGTTGTTACAAAATGGCATAAGGAACTATAGATATGGGCAATAAGCTTTAATATGTGTTAAGGTAGACTTCAATATATGTCATGATATAGATTATTTGTGACAGTATTGAGTGTTCATTGTTGAGTTATTTTAAACCAAAATATAATGGCTAGAGGTCAATTACTTACATCTAAAACTACTTTTAGATTGTAATGAATTACTATAATAAAGCATTTGGAGGATTTTGTGAATGATTTTGCTAGAAATACTACATTTTTTGCTACAAAAATATGCATTTTGTATTGATTCCTTCCAAAACAATCCTTTTATTTTCTTTTAAGATTGTTATGTGTTTATTTTATTTTATATTAGTTGATAGGGATTACATATTTATACGATTGTACAATCTTCTACTAGGAAATAGGAAATAATTTTCCTATTGGTTGATTTAAAATAGTAAAAGTTTTTATTTAAAATTACAATGTCATATAAACCTCTATATTCAAAGTGTGGATGTGATTAGGAAGTTTTTTTCTTTTTCTCAAGAATTATTGATGGAATTTTGCTAAAGGAAACTAATCAAATTCTATTTTTTTTTAAATATAAATAAAAACTAAACTGCTAATTATTATTGAGGCATTTGGTCTTCCATTTCTAGGTCATGATATTTCATCTTCCAAAGACCATGGTAAGAATTTGGATGTCTTTCAATATTTTTTATGGTCGCATGCGTGGTTTTTGGGAGAGAATTGTATGGCATATTGATCATCTAGAGGAAGTGTGAGTTGCTATAGCTCGGTGTAACATAAACTTGAGGGTCTTGATTATTCTAAAGTAAGAAGAAAAATAAAAAAAGGAAAGTGTTCAAAATAACTTTTAAGGAGAGAGCTAAGCCATGGAGGGGATGTGAGAAGGAAAAAATAGTTTAAGGAAGAAAAGGAATAATATTGAAGCTACTAAAGGGAGAAGGGTAGAAAGTAGAGTCTCCATAAATTGTAGAATAGGGTCATCAAACTAAAAGTGTATAAAATTGTATATTTTTATGTAGATTGATATCTTAAATGTATTGTAATTGATTTTGATAATTTTTGGTGAGGTATAGTTTTATGAATCATGTAATAATTGAATTTTCAAGCTACAAAAAGTCAATAAAATATTCTCTAGTGTTGAAGTATGTTCTCTAAATTATGTTGAAATTATAAAGTAGTTTTAAAATTTACAAGTTTGGATAGCTTTTTAAGATAAACAATCTTAATTGCATCGCTACATGTGAATCCCAAAACTTCAATGGCCTCCAAATGAGAGTTTGAAGTCTTTAAGAAAAAATTTAGACATGCAAACTACAAGATTTCTTCTAAACCTCAAAACTATTAGGACCTTGCAAACTATACTTTAGATTCCAAGAGTAGCTTTGAAGACTCACAAATTACAATCCTAATTTTGAACCTTAAAAATCTAATGACCCTATTTGTAATAATTTAAAGTCCAAAATTATTTTTTCTCATATGAATGCCACATTGATGCCTCTGATCGTTGAAACCTTGGTGAATTTCATGTGGGATTTCAAAATCTACATGTAATTTTATAACTCCACAAAATTATAAATCTATAACTACATGTTTATTTTTCATAAACAATTGGGAATAATTTTCTTGTTCTATGAGCTATAAAAAATTGCTTGAGCTGAATAATCAAGTGTATATATGCTCTTCATTGGTGAAACAAGAATTCACAAATAACTAAAATAAGTAAATAATCTCAATGTCAAATTTTGCATACCTACATGGATCTACATATGCTAAGGAAAATACAAGGCATGTAAGGGGAAACAAATACTTATAAAAGTAAAAAATTAGCCTCCAATTGTAATGTACATTTATAAAACAACTAAATAATTCAAAATTATTCTAATTACATGTTTATTCCCATAAGACATATCAACTATGCTTTCAAATCATGTTTCCTAAATTTAACCAAACATGATAATTTTATTACACATGTCATACAAATTTGACCTTAAGGTTAAATATAAATGTTATAGTTCACACCATATATGGTAGGATTACAATATCACACATAAATTCCATTAATTATTTTTATAAATTTATATATAAGGACTCAAATGGTCCGATTTAGATATTTCCATAAAATTTTATAAAAATGAAATACTACAATAGTAAAAGATGAGACTCATTTTATACATATTCCTAAGCTTCTCGAAAGGAATTTACAATCATCAATGGTAGTTCAACACCATCCAACCATGTGGAATCATAAACTAGGAGCCAACCAACTAAGTAGTCCAATAAAACTTACACAAAACAGGTGGTTGAGTATACACATACTAAACACATCTCATAAATAGAGTTTTCAAGAAATGCATATATGAGGAATACACAATAAACAATCAATACATACACGTGATAATCCCATAAATACATGGAATACAAAGCAACTACACATGAGGATTATACCAACACCATCAATGCACACACATGAGATATCAAACATTTCATATAAGATACAACCACATACAATATTAGAGAGAACACACCAATCAACACGTATGCTATGGAATCACATGCATTCATTGGATTCACAAACCAATATATATATATAGGAGATATAGGATCTAGTGGTGGAGTGTCATCACAAGTATAAAAAATAGCATGGAGATTGAGGATTATGTCCCCATCCCATATAGGTCATCAAAGAAGGTATATTAGCTCAATTTTCTTCATAATTCTTTCACATATCCTCATGGGCATATAAAAATATCATGGATAACTCTTGTTACATTTTTAATTATGTAATTTACATTCATTTTAATTAATCATTTATCTTAACTTCTCATTGACACATCATATCCTACCATACAAGTAGATGGGTGTGAGAGTCTTCTCCATCCTAACCTAGAGCCCTCACATTCTATGACCACATAGTCAAATACACAAAAATACATGGCATAGAAATCAAGATTTGGACATAGAACACATAGGCCCAAAATATTCCCCATCCTATTTCCATAATAGAGTTTTAATCTCACATAATACAATTGAATTGAATTTTTTGTTTTTCAACAAACATAATATTTTTCAAAAAATCCAAATGTCAATATAGAATTCTATATTTTCAAACATCAAAGTTTTCACTTTTCAAGGATAACCTCTTTAAGCTAATTAAATAGACACATTTTTAATCACATGCAAATTTTACAAAAAAAAGCCATATATCTTTGGTAAAAAAACAAAAATATAAAAATAATACAATTGAGATTATTAAATTGATTAAAATTAATTTAACAATCAACCAATATAAAATTTTGTATGAGATAAAATGGCCTATGCGTCCACTTATTTTGGGCATGGAAAAATAAAATAAAAATTTAATTAAAAGCATGGAGATGTGTTGTCGTACCTTTGTGTTTTTCTCTTGTACCCATGTTGAAAACTTTCTATGTTGTCTTTTTCCTTGGTATGCTCCTTGATGTCAATTTTAGATCCTTTTTAAATTTAGTTTTCAATAATAAACTATTCATGTCAAACTTTCTCTTCATTTTTAATTCAACTATTGATTATATCCAAAAGACCTTGATTTTCATTTCCAAAAGTTAAAGAAAACTTCATGAGTGTTCTCAACATGTACTTTATAGAAATAAGGAGTCTACTTACAACCTTGAAAACTTGTTTCTTAGTTGCTTGAAACAACCCCCCTACTCCACAAACCCACAATGATTATAAGGAAAATGTTGCAAAAATATATCACTCCTATGCAATTTTCATAAAATTTATGAATAGCATGTATGTTCTAATGAGTTGCACCTTTGAAAATAGCATTAGTGTTGGAGTCATATTTTTAAAATACACACTCATATCTTGCAAGTTCTCCCTATACTTTTGCTTTTTGCATTCCTATAACTTGTGGACTTGTTAAAAAACTTGCTTGTTTTCTTATTATGCAACTCTAGAATCCCACAATTCATCACACACATAGAACTTAAACTAAATTTTACAAATAATATAAGCATAACATCACCCATTCACGAAAGGTAGGTTGGCATGAAAATATAGACATATTTATTACTCATGCATGTGGATGAATAGACTTAATTGAGGTTATTTCCTACTCATTTTTATGACCAATTTATACTTTTCAGGAGATGTGAAGAATTTTACTAGGTGAAAAATGATGTCTCTTCTCTTCGAGTTTATTGAAGATTATTTCCTACACATATTTTTGTGAGCGCCTATTTGAACCAAAATGTTGCAAGCCTTCCTATTTTAACCTACATAATTTGACTTGCATTCATATGCAAGTATTTATCGTGAATACTTCCATATATTCTTTGATTCCCTTTTCATATTCATTGTATGGTTTAAAATCTTGCTCTATGAATATGTAACTTCAACCCTAATGTGTTATTTTTCCTTCATGAGATTAATTTTAATTTCTCCTAAATTAGGTTTTCAATAGGTTTTACACATGCTCTAGTCTTGTTTTGGGTCTAAAGATTCATGTTGTAATCCATGCTTTTGTTTAGATTTCATTGCTTCTATTTGTGTCACTTTTTCATCAAAGTCATGTAAATATTTTCTTTGAAGCATCCTTGCTATTATAATTTTTCTTAACTCTAATTTTCTCCCACATCTATCTTCAAACATTTTTTTTCAAAAAAATTGTAGAACTTGTGTGTATTTTTGCATAACTTGTACATTACAACCTTGCTCATGCATGTCGAAACCCTATAAATTGTGAAAAGGGTAGAAATTCATAACACTTCAACATTGTAATAACACATGAAACTTTCTTACTTGCTCACATGCTTTGTATCTCTTAAATTTTATGTTTTATAGACTTGTTCAACTAGAAAAATTATATCTTGCATTCTTACTTTTGCATTCTATAGTTCAACAAGAAATATACTCTTTGTATTTTTGGATATTGCATGGATCCGAGTATACTTCTCATTGCTCACCTAATTCTACATCTTGCATTCTTACTTTTGCATTCTATAGTTCAACAAGAAATATACTCTTTGTATTTTTGGATATTGCATGGATCCGAGTATACTTCTCATTGCTCACCTAATTCTACATCTTGCTTTTCCACAACCTTGTTCATCTAAATAATTTCCCATATTGATCCTATATAACTTCACCAAAGGTTAAAGAGATGAATTATTAATTTAAAGGGGTATTTCCTCAATCCAAAATCGCATGTTCATTCAAGAAAATATCAAAAAACTAATTTAGGACATGTGAATATGAAAAAACTCTTACATAGAGCCTATGTTGATGATAGAATGGCTCATGTAAGGTATATTTTACATAGTGTAATAGTTTAAGACCCAACATTTTCCACATATGTTTAATCACCTAATTTGGTTATCGTTTGTGTAAATCAACATGATACACAAAATAGAAAACCATTAGTCTTGAAAATGAAGTATTTTTAGATATCACCCAGAGAGTATCGAGGATACTTTTCAGATCCCTCATCATGTATAGTATATTTAACTATCTGTTAAGAAAGGTACAAAGTTTTATATCTTGGACCTTGATATAGATAGTTAGATATATTCACCTCGTAACATTGAAACCTAATACAATTCTAATTCCATATCAACATTATCACCACACCAATTTACCAATTTTGACATTGTCAACACCATCCTAGTTAAATATAACCACATGTTCATATCACCTCACCACTAATTAATTAAATAAATTATTCTTGTCTAATAATTTTGGTTAATATTGGGGATGACCCTGCAGTGCAACAATAGTTGCAAGGCAGTTGGATAGCTATCGTAGGAGTTTGAATCCCACAGTGGTTGGTGGGATGAAGGTTTGTTGGTTGCAAGTTGATGGAAGATGGTCTGGCATTGGAGGTGGCGACAATCAATGGAGTTTGCAGGTGCTCGACGATACCTGCGTCGATGGTAGGCGGTGAAGGATGAGCGACGGTGGATGGTCGCACAGAGAAGGCTGCAGAATGTGCTGGAGCAGGACATGCAGTAGGGTCAACGAGAGGAGAAAGAGAAGAGGTCCAGGATGTAACGGAATAGAGAAAATGGAGATGAGGAAGTAAGAAGGAGAAGAAAGCGGGAGGAGGGAGTGACGAAGGAGAGGAGGCGTGGCAATAGTAGGAGGCTGAAGATGTCGGTGATGCAGGGCGAAGGCAGGGAGAAGCTCGGAGTAAGGATGAAGGGGGATGAGTGTGGGGATAATGGAAGAGCTGGAGGAGATGAGATAGAAGAGATAGAGGAGAAGAGGGTAGGAGGAGTGGTGGAGAAAGGAAGAGGAGAGGAGGAAGGAAGGAGGAGGAGGAGAAGGAATTGAAGGAGTAAAATGGAAGAAGAAAGGAGGAGGTGGTATGTGGATGCAAAGGAGAAGAGGAAGGTGGAAGGCGGGTTGTAAAGGAGGAGATAGGAAGGAGACAGGAAGTGAGGAGGAGGAAAAAGTCGAGGATGAGGTCCCTCAAATGTGGCCTCACTAGTTCATAGCTCCAATCAAAAGTGTTTACCTACCAAAAACATAATAATTTTGGTAAATATTTCACATTCCCACTCACCAAATTAATTAAATAATTTTATTATTTGATGTATTAATATAAAATATAGCTTCATCACTCAAATAAATAGATAAATACATTTCCTTACTCTAATTATTACTTTCTCATTTAATAAATAAATCAAAACTCATTTCCCTAGACACCCAATCACAACTAAAAATTAATAAATTCCACCTCTTCATTCACTTTCACAAAATTGTCGAGTTCATTGACTCTCAACACTCACTCAAAAGTTAAACTAATATTACATCTTATCCATCTGAATAAGATAATCATATATGGGCTCCATCTTTCCACTAGTCTTCTACCAATCATTTAATAAGATCATCTAACTTAATCTTAATTATTCATCCACAATCAATCTCAATCATTCATCCTCTTAGACTACCCTAGAAGATAACAAGCTTACCATAATCAATCTCAACCCTCCATTTAAATTAAATATTGAAACTATCCATATTTTCATAACTTTAAATAAACCCTCATCCATAATCAAATGATGGAGCTAATGTTTTCAAGTACATATAATGTCAAAGGATCTTAATCAAGCCTCAATAAAATTAACATAAGCATAGGTGCATATTAGTTGGGATCATTCAAAATATAGGAGCAACCATGTCCAAGAACACATCCATTCAATAAGAATGTATAATGTTTAGTTTTCTTTGAATATTTATTGTGATTTTTCCTTCTTAGATCAATTTGAGGTATTCTTGGGTTTGAAATAGGGATTTTATAATTTGCATGTGTTTCTCTCTTATTTCACTAAAAATCTAGGGTATACATTTTGGCATGCCTAATGGGACATTTTTTCCTAATGTAACATTGGTTTTACAAAACTTTAATATCTTGGTTTTATAGATTTTGATAATTTTTATCATTTTTCTAGTTTAGAATTTGTTTATTGTATTGCAACATCTATATCATCTATATCCAATTCAAAATATCTATTTAATTGTAAACATTATTATAATCCTTTATGAATGTTTTTGGTAGTTTCCCTAATTTTTGGCTTTTGCAACATCTTTGCACTATGTTGTGATGTTTCTACTTAGTGTTCAATGTTTTTGTTTAGTCTACCACATATATGTAGTAGTTCTAAACCCTATCTAATATTTTTTTCTTAATGCTCAAATTTTTTTCTAATGTTCAACATTTCTACTTCATCATATAATATTATTTTTGGTCCTTAGGGCTTGCATTTGGGGTTGTTGCATATTTTCTAATCCTTATGGAATTTATACTAGTAGAGTATCATTTTTTATTGATAAAAAATATTTGTGCACCTACAACATATCAATTTCACTTCATTTCATATTGGGGACACTAAAATTTGGCATGTAATGCTTCTAATGTTGAGTGTATATTTTGCATGTCCAAAACATAAACAATCAAACAACTAACTCTTATATGTAGTATCGTGAGTTGAATATAATTTGATTTCAAACTAAATCTAAAAATATAAACCTTAATCTTGGAATCAAAATTTCTTTGTATTAATTCTTTCTATGTGTGGTTGGTGTGATTTGGTTGTTTATTCCCTCCTCTCACACCTTGTGTGATCTTCAAGATAAAAAAACCCTCCTTGTATTGCACGTATCATCATTACTAGTATATATATACTCTCTTCTTGAACCTAGTGCAATCTTGAGGATCAAAATTTGATTTTCAATTATATATCATATTGGTAATTCATGTATTCTCTCTTCTTACACACCATGTTATCTTTAAGATTTGTTGGCCTCAATTTTGTCATGTTAAATTTCTCTTGAGTCCCTTCCTTTTGTGTGTCTATTTTGCATGATCCCTCATCAATAATCAATATGAGAAGTCTATAAGGGTCATCATTTCATAATGTGTTCTTTATTGTGTGTTCCTTTCCTTGTGATTAAGTCAATTAACCAAAATAAAAAATAGAAATTTGGCTAATAAAAATGGTTGGAGGTTTCGTAGACACTAGGAACCAATGGTTCTTGGTTCCTATGAAATCTTGATGGATTTTTTCCTTTTGGAAAAAAGAATAAAAAAGGTGGTTATAGGTTCCATAAGAACTAGAAACCATTTGTTCCTAGATCAATGGAACCCCCAACAAAAAATTGTGAAGGAACGATGGGAAAAGGGAGAATAAAGAATGGAAAGATAAAGGAAAAGGGAAAGAAAATGAATAAAATAAGGCATTGAAACTTTTGGTGGTTCTCGAAACCACCCAAAGTGTTGATAGTTCCATATGAGTTCCAAAGTCTCGATGGTTCCTAATAAAGATGAAATAGCCAATGAGGAAACACAACACACAAGTGGTGGAGGTTCCTAGTGGGTCTATATGCACCAACAAAGGATGACTAGTGCTTGTGGAACTTCTTTTCAGTGTGTGAAGGCTCAAATATAAGGAAAAGGTGTTGCACGTGTCTCTTTTCACGCACTTGACCGAATCTCAATAATGGAACCATTTTCCCAACTACCCAAAGTATTTATTGATCATCTTCCTTCTAATTGCAACATCCATTTTAGGTTGGAGACAGATTTGGGTTGTGAATTTAAATTTTTTATAGTACACATCAATTAGGGTTATTCTTGGTTGCTATTACATGCATGATTTTGATCATTTTGAAGGAGGTTGGTCACTATGTGTTATCCATATTCCAAGGAAGTTGTATGGTAACCACTGATGCCAACTCTTTTCTATTCTTTGGATTACAGATTCATGGACATAAAATATTTATAAAACATAAGTGAATTATGTGTTAGAGTGTCTCTAGAGCAATACATATAATTTTTTGAGAGTTTGTAGTTGCAGCTAGGTATTTTCATTTGCCACATTTACTAGCACAAGTGTAATGGTGGATGAGATGAATGTAACAACATTCTAAAACTATTGCAAGATTTATAATAATCTCTTTCATATTGAACATGAATATATGCAGCTCTTTTTAGGATAACTAAGTATGCTTTTTCATTCCAATATCATATTTTGTGTTTAAGATCCATTGTTCTTAGATTGTTTATGTTGTTTTTCATTCATTGTGATATGAATCTATTACCCAATAGACAGACACTAGTCTTGAACCATGCACCAATCTCACATCATCAAATCAAACCTAGTGCATACTAGTACTATAGGAGTAGGAGTAGTTTTTTGTATTCATAACCTTGTGATACAACTAGAGATCTATCTTCAATTAGATTAAAATAAATTCATTTCGTGTGGGTTATGATTGCACATCATTATAACCTATATAGGGGTTATATGAAACCATTTTTTCTTGACCTAGTGATAGTGTTTGGAGTTGAAACTATGAAAAAGGGTGGATGTGGGTCCTAGGTCCTAAATGCAAAGAACCTAGGATTGCAAGGCACCCTTTTCCTATGTTTCATTGAAGAGGTAGATCAACAAGGTGAGTAGATTGAATATCAACCACAAAGGTGAGATAATCAGACCTGGATCTCCTTCTTTGATGGATTGTAAATGGGTTGGAATTGATTTACCTTGATTAACCTAATTATACTATGTGACCTAATACATAAAATGCAAGATCCCAAAAAAATAATAGACTGGAACGACAGTTTGTAGTCAGATCAAAAAAGTGCAAGAGATTGTGTACCTATCCTGAAAAGTTGGTTTTCAATTGAATATGAGGATTGGGACACCTAGTGGCATATGGGTCTCTGATAGGGTGTCATCTACTTTTGGGGTCCTCTAATGATATATTTGAGCTTCTAATTTCTATTTGCAAAGTTGTCAAAATGTTTTCGGATAATTCTATAGATGATTTTTTGTGGCTTGACAAGATTTAGGGCTTTGGATGCAACAATGAACAACTTATCTTCAATATTTCTTCAATCCTCTTCAAACCTATAACTTGTACATTCAAAGAGAGGGAAAATGTTGGGCCATTTAGGGGCTTTCCTTAGTCAAACCTTGAGTAAGTGTTTCCACTTCCACAATGGCAAATTCCAATGATAAATGGATAATTGAAAGAAGGAATGATGAAATCACAAAGTGTTACAACTCACCACCCTTCAATAGCTTCCTTGAAGGAATAAAGTCATGCAAATCACCTCAAGGACTTGATCTTGCTTTGCTTGATTTTCTTGAATACTTTGTAGACCTACAAAAGTGTTAGCCTTCACAAAATAATGACAACATGAACACACATAGAATTTGGAATGATGTTCGGATCTTGAATTGTTGCAATAATACTCTAAATTGTTTCTCTTGACTTGCTTGATAGTGCTCTTGATCATAAGTTTTCTAATATATTTCTACTGAGATTTCAAATGATGCAATAACTAGGTATTTATAGGCATTTCTCTAATTTCTTGAGAATTAAATCTTGATAGCTGATATTTAAAATTTGAAATTTGAATGTGTAATGTCCCCATTTTTAGCACTTTACTTTTTAGTGATTGGTAGCCTATTCCCAGTGTGTTGTCGGCTAGTCAGTGGCAGAATTAGGGTTTCCAGCGGTTTGATGGGTTCTCTTGAAGATTCAGGGTTTTGCTTGTTGGAGTTTGGTTGTTTGGATTCTGGATTCCTCTGGGTTTTCAGAGAGCGAGAGGTATGACAATGCATTTGCGTCAGGCAACCTTTCTGGACTTACTATTTTTAGTAAATGGCGGCTACATCTCAAAGTTTTGGATTTTGGATTGTGGATTCTTTTGGGTTTAGAAAGCTTCGCAATGTGTATCGCATGCACTTTGATCGAGCAACTTTCTGAATTTACTATTTTTTAGTAAATTCTATTTCTATGATGTCCTATTGGAGTTAAGCCCTCCTTTTGCAGTCAGTTCAGTTGGTATGGTTATTTGGCCTCTTGATGCTTTTTCTAGGATATAAAGTATTTTAATTAAAATAATGTTATATTTTAATATTATAACCCCATGGCCTAGCTTCATGACTTCGTTGTTCTTAAAGGAGGGACCTCATGGGTGGTATCATCGAGGAAATATTTTTATATTTCTAAAGTCAATAAGCGCATAGAGAAATTGGACGCCAACCTTTGGAGAAGTTTATGTTTTATTTTAAAGTGATTTTTATTACTAAAGAAAAGGTACGCCATCTTGAAGGAAGACTTGGTCGATTCAAAACCCTAAAAGCATCTTGGGGAGTGGGCGCACCTTCTAGAAGCATCTGGAAGTGTCTTCTCAAAATTATAAAAGGGAGCTATGGGTCTTCATTTCATCATCTTATGACTTGAATATTGTTATGCCGCTGAAATGGTGCTGGGATTGCTTTGAGGAATGAATGCCTCCTAGCTTGGCTCATCTTCTTGCTTGAAAGATAGAAACTAGTTGAGAGATAGATTGTAGTGAGTTTGTTTTCAGCATTGCATTTGAGTTTCTAGCATATTAGTTCAGTTTCCTTGCATTTAGTCATGTTTTTGAAGTTGTTGAATATCATAGTTGATTGTAAGAATTGCTCATATCTCATGAAATAAAAATATTATTGTTCTGGGCATTGCATAAATCCTTTTCTCTATGTGGGGCAACCATTCTTGCAAAGTTGTAGATTTTTTAATGCTGATTTGGATTTTTAAAAGAAAAATCACCCTCCTCCTTAGCTGTACCATTCTAGGCTGTCTTGGGAAGTGTGCACAAAAAATAATATTGCATTTTGTCTGTCATTTCTCAGTCTAGATTTCATTGTCATCATCCTAGCTTTCATTTGCATCTAGTCTCATGTCATTCCAGCAAGTATTGAGTGAGTTGTGAGTATTTTAGTGGGTTCTAGGGTTGTTGATTGCTTCATTTCAGTTGTTGGTCTATTATATCAGTCATAGATAAATGCATATTTGTGAGGAGTTTGAATCCATAGAGGTTTGATAAGCATTGAGGAAGTCTTATAAATTGTTGCAGCATTGAAGAACTTGGATTACTAGGCTTTGGCAAGCATTCTAACATATTGTAAGCTGATTAGTAGTACTATCAGCAATTCTCCTCTCTATCTTTCTCTTACTTTATTGTACTTCCTGCTGAATAAGTGGAAGAGGCTGGCTTGCCGCCTATTTACATTTTGAGTTACATTGTAATTCCTTGGTATCTCTGCCTTATGGTAGCTCCATTTCCACCTTGGAATGGAAAGCACATTCTAGGCATTGAGTTACTTTTAGCATTATCATTTGCTTTGTAATTTCCTTTCTTAGTATCTCTGCCTTATGGTAGCTCCATTCCCACCTTGGGTTGGAAAGCACATTCTAAGCGTTGAGCTTACTTTCAGCACTATACTTCTTTCTAGTTGATACTGACAACCCTCTTTCCATATGACAGCATCATTCTCATCTCAAGATTGAGTGCGCATTCTTGGCAAAGAGTTATTTGCAAACTGCTAGTTTGGGTTTGTGCTAACCTTAACGGGTGCTTCTTGGTTGATGTGTTCTTGAAAAATTTGAAAAAATTGGTCTGGTATTTTACAGTGGTATCAGAGCCAAGATCTTGCCATCCTGTGAAAGTATTCAATGATTTAGTCGTCAGATGAGTGACAGAGATACCAGACTCTACGTATAGAGAGAGATGACTACAAAGAAGTCTTTATTTGAGTTAATGCAGGAACTGACTACGCTAATGAAGGATCCTAACATAAGATTGGGAATCAGAAAGATTTTTGCTAAGTCTAAAAGTCGGGATAGAAAGGTGCACATGTCACATCAGAATGATCGTGAGCTTGATGAAGATACCTTGGCAAATGAGGAGTTAAGGGTAGAGCCCCATAATACTTCCCTTGACTTCCATGTAATAGGAAGTGATGAAGATCAGCTTGGTAAAAAGAACATAACAACAATCTTGAGTCCTAATAAGGATTCAACCTATGAAGGTCTTGAAGCTAAGGGCTTCACAGAAGATTTCAGTAGTACTGTTGTATGGGATGAGTTTGTTGAAGAGGAGCAAGTAGAAGGAAATACTGTTGGTGCCTTTGAATCAACCCATGACCATTGTCGAAGTGATAATGTTGGTAATGATTCCAACATGATTGTACCACCTCGTGTTGAAGATTTGGTGATGGATAGTTTTCCTCTTGTTGCTGTCCAGACTCCTCAAGAGTTTTCACAAGAAGAAATTATGACTAGTGATCAAGGAGACCTTTTTGGTATGCATATGATTACTAAAAATGAGATCAGAAATATACCTATAGCTAGTGGTTACATTGAAGGAAAAAGGGACAAAGTTTTCAAAACAGCTAACATTGAAGATTCTCTACTTCACTATGACGTTGGTGACATGGATGAACGTGGGTTTGATCATCAAACTAAGCCCTTGGAGAGGACTTATGAAGAAATCAGTACAAGTGAGTTACATGGTGACCTATTCAAAGACTCAACACTCCAAGAGAAGCATGAAGAGTACATTTCTTTTAATCAAAGCAATCAGCCTTTTACCATTTGGGATCCGGGTTGGTTGGCACCAGAGTATGATAAAGAACCTTTGTGGGATGAATTTCCCTTTGACCCAGATGAAGATAAAAAATTAGATTACATTGCAAACTTTGAGGTGGCCATTGAAGAGGAAGTTGTCTTCGAAGAAGAAGAGTGTTCAATAAAGCTCCATAATGACCTCTTTGAAGTGGTTGCAGCCACTAAAGAAGAAAATGTTTCTACGGAAACTTTCCAAACAGCAGATGATTGTGATCCATTTAGCAAGTTGGATGCTGCTATAATGTTTGATCAAGGAGATAGTGATGAAGAAGAAGAGCTAGAAGACCATATGGCTCTTGAAGAGGAAAGAGTTAAAGAGGTTTACAAACACAAGTCTAATTTTTCCATTCAAGAAGCTGATTTCAAACATAGAGTCGAAGAAATCATGGAGAATGATCATCTCCATGGAATTGAGCATTATCTGCATATTGGTGGTACAGTACAAGGATGTTGGAGCAGCATTGAGGGCAGCAAAGACAAGGGGCAAGGTTCTGATTTTCAGTTGCAGCCTATCAACAGTTCACCATCTTCGCATTCTTATGAGTGGGAAGTCAATTCAAGGTATTCATTGACAAGGAAGTGCAAGCTCTATCCATGTTTGATCACACACATGGCTTGGTTGAAGATCTCTACTGGAAGGTTCAATTTGATGAGAGACTGAAAGGGATTAAGGATGAAGTTACTCTCCCTAATTTGCAACATGTCAAAGACTCCTTGGAGACATTGAAATCAGAGTACTTACACTTGATTGAAGATCGTGATCACACCATTGAAGTTGCAAAGAAGACCATTGGTGTTTTCCAAGAAAAGGAGAGTTTGGTTGAGGAGCTCACTCTAGAGCTTAAATCAACAAAGGACAAGTTGAAAGAAACTCAGTTGGTTCTAACAAAGGTTGAAGACTAGTTTGCTGATTTCAAAAATTTTAGGGAGCAAGAGAATGAGCAAAGAGTTGAAGAAATCAAGCAAGTAATTGGCGAGCTTGACAGTCTTCAAGAGGAGTTTGATCTTGGAGGTTTCACAAGGAAATCAGAAGTTGCATGTGCAGATTTGGATCAGCAAGACGAAAAGAAGGACTTCCAAGTTTTTGACAATCCTTTCTTTGAAGTGGGTGCTAAAGCAACTTATGACAACCCTCTCTTTGTTTTGAAAAATGAGTCATGTAGTGAAGTGACCAAGCATGAGGTCAAGTATGAACTCCAGTCATGTAGTGAAGTGACCAAGCATGAGGTCAAGTATGAACTCCAGTCGAAGGATGCTTTGATATCACTCTGTGAGGATGTGACACAAATTGTGATTAATAATCTTCTAGGGTTGCTCGTTAGTGAATGCATAAGAGGGTTTGAGGATGAAGTCTCCACTTGGGAATTGTTGAATCAAGATGTTATCAGCATCCTTGACTTCAAGATGTTGTCTAAACATAGTTTGGTAGCTGTTCATAGGTTCATTACAGCAGCAAGGAGCAAAGGTTTCAGTCTTGTTACTCATGAAGTAGGGAAGAAAGATAGACCAGAACTTGGTGTTTGAATGCTTTTCAATCCATCCCATTGGATGAATGACACTTTGGCACTTATTAGTCCATTGTTGGAGTTGGATTTGAGGTCATCTAATATTTCATGCTCCAACGTTGTTGGAACTTTCATGGATAGGCTTCAAGGATTCACTAGGTGGGGCATCAGTTTCAAGAGAATGCACTTGATTCTCACTAGCACTTGGGAATGCGTTGAGATTTCTCTTCCTTGTGTTGAAAATCACTTTCAGTTGGGTATCCATGCTTGGGATTCTCAACATGGGTTGATGGAGCTTATTACTTGGGGAAAGGAATTTTGGAGGGATAAGGATCAAATTTCCAGTTTTGTTGGTATCGTTCCCCTCTTTTCCAGCCACTTGATGGTTCTGTTTGTTCATCAACAAATGGATTGGAGAGAAATTTTGAGTATGGGTTGGAAAGATGAACATTTGGTTGCTCTTGGCAGTGATCCTTGGCCAAGACAAGGGCAGATTTTGAGACATGAGCTTGCTGGTTGGAGGCAGACCAGCCACTTTACTTGTGGAGTTGCTCTTGTTTGGGAGAGTTTTCCCATCACTACTTGTCAAAGAGGTGGTAATTTTCAATTGAAGATTACTCTAGTGTGTTTTCCTGCCATTTTTGAGGTGTTATATTGCAACTCAATGCTCATCTCATATACTCACACTTGGGAATTTCATTGGTGCTATTATTTTTCCTTGTGTGAAGTACTAAAATCAGATTGCACTTCGTTGACTTCAACCTTGAATAGCAGAGATTATTTGTTCCTTCACACCTATCCTATTCTCGGAGCTCACTTTAAGGAGGTTTGTGAAGCAAGTATTAATAGTTTCTTTACTATACTGGTTCGAGACAGTGAACTTCCACATGCTTTGGCTTTTCATGCTGAGACTCTTGGAGTCAGAACTGCAAGAGTGATTAGAAGTCTTCATAGTGGTATCAGTATAATTCAGTTGATGCATAGTAGCTCCATGAGGAGACATGAGTATGAGTTTGTTGAGCTCTTGCAAAGGATTGCTTTCCTCTTTGCACGAAGATTTAAAGATGTCACAATTGCTATCAGGGCTTCATTTGTTACCTTGTGGAGTTATGCTGAGGAGACTGATTTTGAGTTGAGTAGCCTATCTTTCTTCTCTCCTAGAATTGTGGTTGACAATGGTATGGTTGTTACTATTGACTCTGGGCATCCTAGACATGAGACGTTGCATGATATTGATCTCAGTCCTTTAAGATCTTTCAGTTTGAGTATCATGGATGGTAACACTTTGGAGTTACAAGGGAGGTTAGTGCAGCATTGGCATGATGTTTTCACTGATGTGATCAGAGTGGTGCAGCAGTGGCATGGTGGGTCCTTCCTGAGATGGATTTGGGAACCTGGGATCATACTTGTTTCGGTATGGATCAGTCTTAAGTTTTCTGGAGTTATGGTGGTATTGCTTGAGGACAAGCAATTTTGGGAAGGGCAGACTATAATGTCCCCGTTTTTAGCACTTTACTTTTTAGTGATTGGTAGCCTATTCCCAATGTGTTGTTGGCTAGTCAGTGGCAGAATTAGGGTTTCCAGCGGTTTGATGGGTTCTCTTGAAGATTCAGGGTTTTGCTTGTTGGATTTTGGTTATTTAGATTATGGATTCCTTCTAGGTTTTTGGAGAGCTTCGCAGAGGTATGACATGCAACTACGTTGAGCAACCTTTCTAGACTTACTATTTTTAGTAAGTAATGATGGCTACATCTCAGAGTTTTGGATTGCGGATTGCGGATTCTTTCTGGGTTTTCATAAAGCTTCGCAATGGTATCACATGCACTTTGATCCGAGCAACTTTCCGAATTTACTATTTTTAGTAAATTCTATTTCTGGCAGTGGCCCTGTTGGCTTCAGTTCAGTTGACCTCCTTTTGCAATCAGTTCAGTTGGTATGGTTATTTTGGCCTCTTGATGCTTTTTCTAGAGATATAAGTATTTTAATTAAAATAATGTTATATTTTAATATTATAACCCCTTGGCCTAGCTTCATGACTTTAAGTTGTTCTTAAAAGGGGGACCTCATGGGTGGATGCATCATCAAGAAATATTTTTATATTTCTAAAGTCAATAACTGCATAAGAGAAATTGGACGCCAACCTTTGGAGAAGTTTATGTTTTATTTTAAAGTGTTTTTATCACTGAAGAAAAGGTATGCCATCTTGAAGGAAGACTTGGTCAAGTCAAAACCCTAAAAGCATCTTGGGGAGTGGGTGCACCTTCTAGAAGCATCTGGAAGTGTCTTCTCAAAATTATAAAAGGGAGCTATGGATCTTCATTTCATCATCTTATGACTTGAATATTGTTATGCTACTGAAATGGTGTTGGGATTGCTTCAAGGAATGAATGCCTCCTAGCTTGGCTCATCTTCTTGCTTGAAAGATAGAAACTAGTTGAGAGATAGATTGTAGTGAGTTTGTTTTCAGCATTGCATTTGAGTTTCTAGCATATTAGTTCAGTTTCCTTGCATTTAGTCATGTTTTTGAAGTTGTTGAATATCATAGCTAATTGTAAGAATTGCTCATATCTCATGAAATAAAAATATTATTGTTTTGGGCATTGTATAAATCCTTTTCTCTATGTGGGGCGACCATTCTTGCAAAGTTGTAGATTTTTTAATGCTGATTTGGATTTTTAAAAGAAAAATTGCCATCCTCCTTGGTTGTACCATTCTGGGTTGTCTTGGGAAGTGTGCACAAAAAATAATATTGCATTTTTTTGGTCATTTCTCAGTCTAGATTTCATTGTCATCATCCTAGCTTTCATTTGCATCTAGTCTCGTGTCATTCCGGCAAGTATTGAGTGAGTTGTGAGTATTTTAGTGGGTTCTAGGGTTGTTGACTGCTTCATTTCAGTTGCTGGTCTGTTATATCAGTCATAGATAAATGCATATTTGTGAGGAGTTTGAGTCCAGAGAGGTTTGATAAGCATTGAGGAAGTCTTATAAAATGTTGCAGCATTGAAGAACTTGGATTACTAGGCTTTGGCAAGCATTCTAACATATTGTAAGCTGATTAGTAGTACTATCAGCAATTCTCCTCTCTATCTTTCTCTTACTTTATTGTACTTCCCACTGAATAAGTGGAAGAGGCTGGCTTGCCACCTATTTACATTCTGAGTTACATTGTAATTCCTTGGTATCTCCGCCTTATGGTAGCTCCATTTCCACCTTGGGATGGAAAGCACATTCTAGGCGTTGAGTTACTTTTAGCATTATCATTTGCTTTGTAATTTCCTTTCTTAGTATCTCCGCCTTATGGTAGCTCCATTCCCACCTTAGGTTGGAAAGCACATTCTAGGCGTTGAGCTTACTTTTAGCACTGTACTTCTTTCCAGTTGATACTGACGACCCTCTTTCCATATGACAGCATCATTCTCATCTCGAGATTGAGTGCGCATTCTTGGAAAAGAGTTATTTGCAAACTGTTGGTTTGGATTTGTGCTAACCTTAACGGGTGCTTCTTGGTTGATGTGCTCTTGAAAAAATTGAAAAAATTAGTCCAGTATTTTACAGAATGTTAAAATAGCCAATCCAAAATATTAAAAATTGGTCCCTTACATAATAGGGGGGCCATACACCCATGGGTGTATATGGGTCCTAGCCCTATTTTCTAGGACACAATATATCGACAGAAAATCATTAATTACTTGCATTTGTTCAATGCTTGCAATTTATCAAAAAGTGATACAAATGGGCTATAGAATACATAATTTAGGAAATTAGGGACCCAATCAAGCTCAATAATTTAGGGGGAGAAAAACTTAGTGTTAAATTTTCAAGGGTGACAATTTACAACGCTATATTTAGCCCCCAATTTAGTGAGAGTATGAACTTACGCTCATACTCACACTAAATTAGAAAATCTATGTCAAGAGGGGTATGATAATCCAAATGTTGAAGAGATAGGATGGATAAGTATCTAGGGAGAATATAAAACCCCCAAGATCCAAGATTCCATGACAGGACACCATAAGCACAAAGGAGCACAATTGTATGAAATGCAGCAAGACAACATACATAAACATACATGTCAGAAAACACGTCACAATGGAACATGAAGTTAACAACGGAATAAAAACAAACATGATGTAAACATTAAGAAGACATACAACAAAACATAGGGTTAGTACTAAAAATTCAAGTTGGTAAGGCAAAGAGACCTCATTTGTAAATGTCTCAAATACTAAACATCATCCATCAAATAAATGTTAGAACGCATGAAGACTAGCAAGTTGTGTTATGCCACATCACTCATGAAACACATGGCTCCACTGGAAAGCAAGGTGTGTTATGCTAGGAGGCCATGTTAAAAGGCATTCATGACTCACACTATAGAAAATTCTAATATTTTATAGGTGAATCACAAATCGGAAGGAACACGGGCTAGTGAAGGTTGATATTCACTAGGTGAGCCCCCAAGACAAGGTAGGAAAATGAGAAACACAATAGGTCTAGTGAGGAGAACTTTTCACTAGGTGTGTACCCATGACAACCATACCAAGAGTTATACTACCTAATAACCTTGATAAGGTGATACAAAATGGTCAAAATGTTATGCCAATGCCACACTAAGTTCAACTCCCATGAAAAAAGTGGAGCTAAAATTCCAAACTCACCTCAAGGGGTGCATAGAGTTTAACGTCTCGAGGGACAAGAAAAAATCACCTTAGGGGGTGCATAAATGATGATGGGATAAGGCCAAAAACTCTAGGGTTGTTATAACAACACCACCACAAGAGATGATTCATAGAAATAACAAAGGGGATTTTCTCAATACATGAAAGGTCGCACCTTAGGGAATATCACACATGACACCACCACCAAGAGAAGACTAGTCATGGAATAGAAGACCAAACCTTAGGGAATACTAGCCATAGCATTACCACCAAGGGGAACATCCTATGCCAAGAAAGGTCACACACTTGAGGGACATCAAGCCCAATATCACCAAGAAAGAAACACTCACACAGATTAAGAAGGCCACACTTTGATTAAAAAGGTCACACTTCCTAGGAGATGCATTCTATAATCACTAAGGAGGGACTATTCCTATGCAAAAAATGATCGATGGATTATATGCCCCCCTCAACATGTTAGTGTACTTGCTACACTAACATTTTAAGGAGAAATAAAGGGATCCCAAGAAGGAATGCACCCAGTATAAGGCCATCTAACCCCTTGCCTCCCAAGTGTAAGGACAAAGGTAAGCCAAATAGATTATGATATGTTTCTCCTTGCGATATAAGAGATGATTACATAAATCTAAGTTTATATCTTCATAAATGGTAGTGAGCATGTTGTAATACTACAACTACCACATGGCAAAGATCAAAGAAAATGAATGTTAATCTATCATACACTCAATTTGATCCCCATAAGGACAAAATTCTCATAATTTATTCTTTAAATCATTTAATTCATCCGTAAGATGTCTAAGTTTCCTATGATATACACTGTAAGACATATTTGTACTCTTTCCTTTCTTATCTTTGTGTCACAGATGGGCATCAATGTAATATATCCTTGTTTGATAAGTGTGTCTAAGGTCTATTCAGTCTTGGTTATATGATGGATGAATGATAATTTCTTAAGAGGACCATGGAATTTGGATTTCTTGGCAGGTGGAATAAATTTTTGACTCAAAGGTGAAGGATCTTAGTACCCTACTCCTTTAGTGTCTTTAGATGGTACTTATTCTAAAAGGGAGTGGATCTCCTGCTCATTATTTATGTCACCTCCTTGTTTTCTTAAAAATTTATTCTCATAAGATAGAGGAGCATTAGGTGGTATGTATTCCTTACGGTCGTTATCAATAGGCTCTTTCATTCACGTTGGTTGAGGTATGCCTTGTGATTTAGTTTTTGGATGTAACAAAGTGAATGTTTCAACTGGTGGTATGGTAGGAGGTTGTTGGTATGGGGGAATATTCCATTGCATTGACAAATAAAAGGTTGCATTATTCTCAAGGTTGCATAAAGGAATTTTGTATGAATTCATGAATGATCTCTTTGTTAGAATCCAAGATCACCTGCATGCAAATGAATACCTGTCACATGCAAAAGACATGCAGAACCAAAGAAGATGTTCTGTAAAACCTCTCAGTAAAAATGCATTTTGAGAATCAATTATTACAATGTGATCAATCCTTATGAAGGAGATAAAGAAACCCTAAAAGGGAAACCCTACTCCTAGTGCACATACAATAATTAATTAATAAATGTGCCTAAGTTTAGCTTTAAGTAATAAGTGACTTAATTAATTAATCAATGTGATGTAATTAATTAAGCATAATAACTTATTACTCTAACACCCCCCCTTAAGATGAACTTAGGAAGAAGCTAAAACACTAGAATAAGAAGCATGAAAGCAATGATGGGTCTCGGCAACGAGGCCTGATCAGGTACCCATTTACAAATGCAATAAAGAGTAAGAGAAGGAAAAACCCAGTGGGACAAAACCCCCCTTACAATGAGATAACATGCTGCAAAGAAGCACTGAAAGAACTCTGTAGAGTAACACTGGAACTTGATATAGGCAACCAAGGAAATATTCTTCTGTATACTACTGAAACCGGATGAGAGTCACTGATTGACTCAAGGAATCATGATTAAAGCAACAGAAGACCCGATGCCACGGAACACTCGAAAACTCCAAACTGGAACAACTCTGGAATCTATGAAGCAGCAAGTAATTATTGAAAGATGTATTACTGAAAATGAAGTGCAAAGATGCAAGATGCACTCTCCCAACTGCCAAAACATCCAAGTAATTGCCAAACAACCCATCGGGCCAAATTTGGATTAATTGATAAACCTATGGTAGATACAAAAAAAGTGCATGGACAGCAACCTAGAGCTCCTCAATACCTTTCTGATGCTTCAAACGAGGCGAAAAACGGAGATCGTGGCAAAAAGTTATGAGCTCGGAAGCATAAAATGTACATCTGACTTCAAATAGCAATAAATGCAGTAAAACAGAAAAATACTGTAAAATAAACTGCACCAAATAAAAGTGCTCGGAACTAGCTTTCCGGCGATATCTTGTTTGCCCGATTTCGATACCGTATGCCCAAGCTATGGCCAAAAGAAACAAACTGCTTCTTTAGGGCAAACTAGGGTTAGGAGGGGGCATATGTGGCCGGCCGTACGCTGACGTCATCAGTTCAAGAGCTTAAATTTGACGGCCGTATGTCCGTCGCTGCAAAAAATCGCCCCCTCTGGAAAATGAAAAAATTTTGGGCCCCTGGTCCTGTGAGCGACCAGGGGCTAAGCGTCGGGGGCTGGGGCGGAGATGAAGACCGCCGGTTCTCCATACGACCTCTGCTGGAGCAGAGGGGGCTGGCCGGGGCGGATCTAAGCCTCTGGTCTGTCATAGGACCACCGGCGAAGCAGAAGGGCACGGCGGGGACCTCGGCGGAGATTGGGCGGGGGAAGCTAAGCGGTGGTTACACTGCCGCATTATAACTAGAGGCGCCACCTGATGTTTCAAAAAAGCACGTTTTTCGACATTTTTTTATTTTCGAGCCTCGAAATGTGTGCTGGGGAGGCCGTACGGCCCCTCAGACAAAAAAATTTGCTTCCCAAGTCAACTTCTCAGAAATCGACGAAACGACAGGCGTTTCTAGGGTTTTGGGACGCTGTGAACGCGATGGCGATGTCCGTTTGAGCCCAAAGTGAGCCAAAAAATAGGCTACCTCCAAATCTTGTAGAAATGATGCATGTGGAAACCCTTGCACTTGAATCTCACAAAGAGGCCATATCTTCAGATCACGAACAAGCAGCTGCAGGTCTGAAGCTCTGATACCATGTTAGAATCCAAGATCACCTGCATGCAAATGAATACCTGTCACATGCAAAAGACATGCAGAACCAAAGAAGATGTTATGTAAAACCTCTCAGTAAAAATGCATTTTGAGAATCAATTATTACAATGTGATCAATCCTTATGAAGGAGATCAAGAAACCCTAAAAGGGAAACCCTAAATGAAACCCTAGTGTGCACACTTAATAATTAATAATTAATTAATAAATGTGCCTAAGTTTAGCTTAAGTAATAAAGAGGAATAAGTGACTTAATTAATTAATCAATGTGATGTAATTAATTAAGCATAATAACTTATTACTCTAACACTCTTCATCTTGACCGAGGATATAAATAAGACTTGTACTAGGAGATGAAGTCTCATGCATGTCATTATTAGAATTAGTGTCATTACCAAGCACACAACTTGAAATGTCAACCAAGGATTTCAAGGACATCCACACTTTACCAAACCACCAAACCATGATGGTATGAGATTTTACAATGTGTTTCAGATTTTTATTTAGTAGGTGACTTGGAATCAAACAACAGATCTGGAAAGAGGCTACTAAGAGTATTATGTCATAGGAAGTTGAACTATGAATAGATAATAGGTCAAAGGTGCTTAGGGGCATCTGAGTCCTAGACAGGGGTTCTGAAAATTCAAAATTTGACTATGTATTACACTGCTTAAGGATTCTGATTCTACTTGCAAATAGATGTAACCGTAAATAATTTTCAAAAAAAATATTATTTTATGCTAATTCGATGCAAAATGCAAGTATGCAATAATGTTGAAGATGTTTGAACAATTTTGAATCTAAACTTTTAGATCTGAGATGTAGTAATTTACTAATTCTAAGATGCAAAGACCTGAAAATGATGATTTTTAAATTCAAATTTCAAACCAAACAATGCACTTTCTTTCACCTTTATGAACTATATGCAAAATGAATAAAAGATGCAATTATGAATTCCAAAACAGAGATCTACAAGCACCAATGAACTAAGCAAATAGAGACAAAAAATTGTGAAATGTTTGTTGATATAACTATACAAGGACAGAGGTGCCCATCTGAGTCCTTGATAGGGGTTTTGAAAAAATTGAATGATTAGATTTTTGTTTAAGAATGTTGTTTCTATCTGCAAACAAGTTTGACAGTGATTATTTTTCTAGAATTTTCCAATGTAAATGAGATGCAAATGCATGACAATGTGCAAACAAAAAGTGATAATTATGAGAGCAATTTTGGATGAAAATCTAATCTAAATGATTGAAACACACCCTAATGCAAGCTATGATGCAATATTTTTGGATTTTTATGACTTTTTATCTTGCAAATATGAAACCCTAAATGAGAAATACAAGACAATGTAAAGCAAAACCTAGATCTAGGGTTTGAAAGACTACCAATTTCAAAAAAATTATGATGTTAGCATGTCAGGTTCACCAAAATGAAATGGTCAAAAAGGGTGGATGTGGGTCCTAGGTCCTAAATCCAAAGAACCTAGGATTGCAAGGGGCCCTTTTCCTATGTTTCATTAAAGAGGGAGATCAATAAGGTGAGTAGATTGACTATCAACCACAAGGGTGAGCCAATCATACCTGGATCTCCTCCTTTGAGGGACTGGAAATGGATTGGAATTGGTTTTCCTTGATTAACCTAATTATACTATGTGACCTAATACATAAAATGCAAGATCCCAACAAATAACATATACTGAAATAATAGTTTACATGAAGATTTGGAAAGTGCAGGAGACTATGTACCTATCCTAAAAATTTGGTTCTAAGTTGAATAGGAGGACTAGGATGCCTAGAGGTGCATGGGTCTCTGGCTAGGTGTCCTGCTCTACTTTTGGGGTCCTTTGATTACAGATCTGAGCTTTTGATTTATCTTTGTAAATTTGTTGCAATGTTGTTGGATAATTTTGTAGGTGATTTTATGTGGCTTGACAAGATTTAATTCTTTGAATGCAATAATGAACAACTTGTCTTCAATATTTCTTCAATCCTCTTCAAACCTATAACCTGCACATTCAAAGAGAGGGAAAATGTTGGTCCATTTAAGGGCTTTCCTCAATCAAACCCCATGTTATTTTTTCCATTTCCACAATGGAAAATGTCAATGATAAATGGATAATTGAAAGGAAGGAATGATGAAATCAAAAAGTGCTACAACTCACCACGCTTCAATGGATTCCTTGAAGGACTGAATTCATGCACATCACCTCAAGGTCTTGATCTTTGTTTGCTTAGTTTTCTTGAATGCTTTGGAGACCTACAAAAGTGTTAGCCTTCACAAAACAATGACAATATGAACACACATAGAATTTGGCATGATGTTAGGATCTTGATTGTTGTAATAATGCTTTGAAATGTTGCTCTTGACTTGCTTGATAGTGCTCTTGATCATAAGTTTTCCAATATATTTTTACTTAGATTTCAAATGATCCAATAATTAGGTATTTATATGCATTTCTCTAATTTCCTGATAATTAAATCTTGATAACTGACATTTGAAATTTGAAATTTGAATGTTAAAATGGCCACTCTAACATATTAAAAGTTGGTGCCCATCAGAATAGGTGGATCCATACACCCATGGGTGTATGGGTCCTAGCCATATTTTCTAGGACACAATGTATCAAGGGAAAATCATTAATTATTTGCATTTGTTCAATGCTTGAAATTTGTTAGAAATTGGTACAAATGGGCTATAGAGTGCATAATTTAGGAAATTAGGGACCCAATTAGGCTCACTAATTTAGGGGGAGAAAAACCTAGTGTGAAATTGTAAAGGATGACAATTTATTATGCTACAGGGATTAATAATGCAATTGGGTTTGGTTGTAGATGTTGGGTGATTGTATATTTTAATGTGTGAGTTCAATACTTGTTGAAGTATACCCCTATGACCCTCCCAAGTCTAAGTTGAGCTCAAAATACGGTAGAGATAACTCACTCTCATAGAGTTAGCTTGCAGTCCTCCATTTTTTTCATGAACCATTTTCATTCACTTGTTGAAAATCCTAGTCTTGTGAGTGGTTTTTGGTTTTAGGAAGTGGAGAACTAATTTTGAGACCTAATAGAATGTTACTATTGCTAGGGACAGACTTTTTGGGGTAATTTTGTGGGTTGTAAACTTAAGAAGATGGCTAGTGGGTTGATGTTATTTGAAGATATTGTTGGTGGCAACAACCCAAAATCCAATTTGTGCATTGGAGGTTCATTACTTCAAGTATTTCCTCACTTTTATGTGGTAGAAACTCTCATGTCCTAGAATAATGTTTTGTTGCTACTATTCATGTTCTATGAGAACATATCAAGAACATATCAAGTGATCATAACTTAGGACAAGATACTATGTTCTCCTTCCAAAATTTGAAGCATGGTTTCTTTCTTTGTAAAGAAAAAAATAATTTATTTTACCTCTTTTCTACCTTGCATAATTAATTGTATCCAACTATGATTAGTTGGAGTGGACTCATATACCCTAGGGTTAAATTGGAAAATGTAGTATATAATTCAAACCCTAGATGCTATGATAGAGAAAATGTCCATGAATATTATGAGGATGAGCTCCCATTTTTTCAAATATCTTAAGAAAAAATAAAGTACACATTCAAGTATGCAAGCATCCATACTTTAAAGGAAGTTGAGGATTAATGTGCTCCTTGAGTTAGAAAGGGAATGTGAAGAAAAAAAAATACCATATGATTACAAAGACACCCTGATATTACAAAAACAATAGGTTCCCCATCCCCTTGTTGCTCCACATGATCCCATTTACATGTAGCTTGACCTTTCAAGGGTTAATTATGAATGGAACACAATGATATCTTCAATCTATATATTGATGCCAAGGTTTAATGGGTATGATAGTGGCCAAGGGGATGCACATGTCAAGGTGTTTTCAGATTTCATGGAGAAATATTAGTTTGAATATGAGGACATGTGGATGATACTATTTGTTAGGTCATTGATGGGAAAGATAAAGAATTGGTATGGGTTGCAAAAGAATTACTTTTCTTCTTGGAATCATTTCATGGATGCATTTGAAGAGGAACTCACTTTATACCTTGTTTCTCTTGTTGAAGAATAGAATACATCAGATGGAAAGAGGGGGAGTCTAGCATAGAGTTTAGTCATAGGTTTTTTGTTTCCCTTTCTTGGATCCCAAATGATTTCAAACCTAACACACCTTCTTGTATTGATATATGTTCCTTGAATCTTATGAAGTTTATTTGAGTTCAATATGGGAAAATTTAATTTGGTAAACATGCAGTAGGAATATACATGCCTTGATTTCATTGATGATCTGGGAAAGGATATGAGTGCAAATTCCTTATACTCAAGAGAAAAAATTTCTAGTTGTGAACAAGTTGTTGACGATAATGAATATATGGAGGTGACATCAATTAGAAACACAATATCAAGTGATGCTTGTGTTTTTAGGCAAGTAGAGGAAGGTTCCACTATATAATGTATAACATAAATATAGATGAAGATGACAATTTTTATACCTACCTTCAACTACACCAGTCATCTATGAATGATAATAGTGAAGAAATCAATGATGATTTATAGTCTATGAATGAGAGAAATGACCTTGCTATTTTTTTCAATAGTATGGATAGTGAGAAAGATGTGTATGCAAGTGAATCATTAGATGAATCAGCTTAGGTACCTGATTATACAACACATGCACATTTTGGTGATACAAAGGATGAACAAGAAGATGCATTCTTGTTTAATATCTTACCTTCTTTTTTCCTTTTTTATTTTGAAGTTACTATTGATGTTTTACATGAGGATAGCATAGGAATAGCTATAAATGAAGAGAAAATTATAGAGATAAGCATTTTTACAGCCGACAATGTTCAATATTATGAGTTTACACTTGAAGAGTATGAAGTTGGTGATCATATGGAAGCATATAATAACCTATTTGTTTGGTGTGGAAAATTTTGTCTTCCTCATGCACAATGCACTTCAAAAGAGTTATATGAAAATGATGTTGCAAAGTTGAATGTGGAAGGAGAAGTGTGTCACAAGTCTAATTTTTGTAGCACATGCATCACAATAGATTTCCCAAATGAGAATTAAATAGTGAGGCAATTCGAAAAGTGCAATTCTTCACATGAATTTTCTCATGATCCAAATGGTTGTGCTAATGAGGATTTCCTTACCATAAATGACAATGAGGTATGCTAGCGTCCTGTTGTCCCATAATTTTGCAAAATTTAGTACAAGGCTTTCCTTTGTGATGAAGGTGCAACTTTTCATAGTATGGATAATAGTGTGCCTTAGTTTGAGTGCTTCACTTGGGCCCAAAAGATATTTCACAATGATGTTGAGTAGCAACAAAGTTTCCAAGTTGATGATCAACTAGTTGCTCAAGTTCCCTATATGCTTGAGCTTCAAAAAATTTAGTTTGAGCTATTAGAGGATGAGTTTCTCTTTGCAAGTCAATAAGATGAAGTGGCATATTTTTCTTTGAAATGTGAATTGGAGATATTCTCTTTTTCCTTCAATTTAACAAAGGAGGTCAATATGTATGAAAATGCCAATATATATTTTGGTGCCAACCTAAATTTTAAAATCTTGCCCGCAACTACTAAGAAAAAAATGATGAGATATATGGTAGTGTAGTGCACTATTTTTTCTGGTTACCATGCAATGGAAAGATAAATTTGGTGGGGATTTCCTTCACTCTTTTGGTATCAATCACAAGTTTATGTGTATGAGGAAGCCAATCTTATTATATCTGTGTGAATAAAATAATTGTGAGTTGAGGGAAATCAATTCCTTCAATAGGATGGCATTTGACATAGGCAAGTGACTTTATCCATTCTTTGTAGGGATAGCCTAAATTGTGTTAAAATATTGTGTCACTTGAGCATATTTTAGTGCCTATGTGTTGTCAATGTTAATTTTCTAAGAGGTTTTTTGTGCACATAATTTTTTTATCGTTCATGATTGTTGATGTGAATGGAGTTCTTTCCTAACTAGTTATTAGTGAGGACCTATTCACATTATTATAAGTTTACTTAGGAGTTAATTTTCCTAGTTTTCATTTCTAGAATTTAGTTATAATGGGGCCATGCCTCATTATTTACTTTTAGTTATCTAGGCATTTAATAATTCTCGCATGCATTTGATATTTGCATTGTGTTGGCGTTTAAATTTGCACCTCTAGAATGCGTATTTGAAACGGACAACTATGCATAGATAAATTGCTCTTCAAATTAGGAGGGGAAGCTCCCTCTTGCTGATGGTGTTTGAAAGAAAGTAAACTAAGAACTAAGTTTCCTATCTTTTTTATCAGCTTAGAGCACAAGGTTTATTAAACACAAACGCCACAGCTGAGATTTTCCGTTTCAAGAACTTCAACTATGACTAACTTAAACTAAAGATGTTTCTAACTTCTCGAGTAAAACACAAAGCAAGAGAAACTAGAAATGAACAAGGTTGATTTCTGAAAAAATACTTCAATAAACTCTTTCTCAACAAACATCTACACACTTCAATGTAAGCTAAAATCAAGATCATAAAAGTAGAACACAAACAATGGAAATCTGAGATGTTATATCAAGGCAAAGGAGGCTCATGATTTTATTACTCAAACTTCTGGAACAAAACTTACTTCTAACATGCCTGGAACAAGAAATTGCAGCTAAAGAGGCTTGCAATTCTTATTCTTACACAATAAAACAACAATTACAATAACTTCTTGTTGGCTAAAAGAGACTCAACAATTGGCTATCATAAAACAATTGAACAACACTTGAGTAACAAATAGAAGGCACAATAGGCTTGACATTTTGTTATCACTCGCATGGTTAAAAAAACTAATGAGCAAAGGCTCTTATTTATAGACAAGCAGATGAGTAGGGAACCCTAAAATCTCCTTGCTTTCACAATCTAGGGCTTGCTCAGCAAGCAAGCTTTATTACTAAATCTAGAAAGAAGATAGCATCTAACACCTAAGAAAGCAGAAAAAGCAGGAAACGCCAACTATTACATTTTATCTTCTTTCTCTTCTCAAAGAATGGATAATAATTATTCCAAGAATAGAAAGAAAGCTTCTAGAAGAAAGTTGCTTTAAAGCTCAATCACATCTGCTAGAAAATTAGAAATTTTGTCCCGGTTCGGTGCATCTATGCCCTCAATAGAAAAACACTGCTTTTCTAGAATATCTTCAGCATCTATAGATCTTAGGAAATCTTTGACCTCATTGGTTGCTTTCTCAAACTTTGCTGACATCATCAAAATATGACCTATCCTTCCACCAACTAGATTGCAACTACGAACAACACTCTGAAATTGATCCTGCACTTCATCAAGCCCGACGTAGGAACTATCTTCAAGACTGTACTAAGAAGGAATCTTTGTGATAAACTCATTGATGAAAAGAAGAGCTTCAATCACCCTTTGTCTGTAGGCGATAAATTCTTTGGATATCCTCTCATAGGTTTTAAGTTTGAAAACATGACACTCTCTCCAAGCAAGGATTTGTCTCTTGTGTTCTTTTGAAACTGTTGAACCATAAGCTATGTCTAAATCAGCAATGATGATTTCATGCCTAGTTCTTACTTTAGCCAGTTTTTGTTCAAACCCTTGGATACCTTGACGTAGCTCATGAGCATTTTCTATCAACTGGAACATCCGTGCCAAGATCTCCCTTCCTCTGACAATGAAACTCTCGATCCATTCCTGAGTTTCTTTCCCACAAATGACTGGTTGTCTTAACTGTTGATGATCAACTGGTGTCTCTAAAATCTGGGGCAGCAATTGGGTTGCCTGTGAAGAACCATGGACAAGGTTAGAAATATAAAGCTTAAGCCGTTGGTTTTCAGCCTTGAGGGCTGCCTTGTCTTCTTCATCCTTGATTACTCTTTCCTGAAGGTTCTCGGACACAACTCTGAATAGACTCACATTCGCATGTCTGGTAATTCTACCAAGATTAGCCCTGACCATCACGAATTCATCCATATTCACCTCATCCTTGTTCTTGTCTTCTGGGGGAAATGTAGTCTCCATGATTATCTCGTTATCAGGATTCCTATCAAAGTGAACTTGCTTCTTTGCTTTCTTCTTAGGAGGTTCCTAATAGATGTTATCGAGATCATCAACACTCACCTAATATGAAGGCCTTCTTCTTACCCTTCCCAAGGAGTTCTCAAGCCAAGACACGGTAGTATCTTTACTAACTTCCTCAGGAGGTGAAATTTCAATCTCTTCATCTTCAATATCAAGGTCGATGTGAATCGGTAAAGGTTCTGTCAAAGGTACAGAAACGTGTGTTAAAGGTGGCTCCTTTGCTTCTTTCTGAGGCACAGGCTCATCGGGAGGAGCTTCTGTTACAACTATAGGTTGCTCCTAAATGACTATGCCTGAGAAGTCTAACCTTCTTCTTACATTTTTACTTGATCTACTACCTTTGATGCCTTCTTGAGACTGACTTTTTCCCTTTCCTTTTGACTGTGCTCTGGAAGAAGAGGGAATTGTCTTTGGTGGCTTTGCTATTGGAATGGAGTTTTTCCTCTTAAGGATTAGGAAAACCTTGCTATGTTCAAGAACTTGGATCATCATGTCCTCAACTGAGAGGGATTCTTTATTAGCCCAGTTAACTTGTGAAAGGGGCTGATCTTCAATTCGCTTCTGAGTATACATCAGGAGAAGCACATTCTCGTCATCATCTGATAACCCTTCTATGTCTTCATTTAAGTAGTCCTTCATCTGGTGAAGAGTGAGCCTGTTGTAACTATGCCTCCACACCTCGAACTCATCTATACAATTAGCCCAAAAATATTCAAGGGCGGACATATGAGCATAGTTCTTCTCAAGTCGGCCAGCGTAGACACCATGAGGATCAAATGATTGCCTCTTGATATAAGACTTGAGGCCAAGTTTATCTAACTCATCTCCCATTGTCTTAGCATCTGCAGCAGTCTTGCATGTATAGATTCTCAGCCCTAATGGAAAATGGAGGGAGGGTTTCCTTCTATTCCTCAAGACTGTGTGGACATCATGTGCCTGCCTTAAGAATTCCATGAAGATGACCTCATCTGGCGGATACCTTGGTAACATAATCGAGGCACCTAAATAGCCATAGACCCTGAGATAGGTGAAAGTAGGAAATTGTATGAACCAATCTGCCCACTCTCCCATCACTGCCCTGGCAACTGAAGATATACGAATGTGCAATTCATTGTCTAGGTCTTGTACCATGTACATTAGAAAATCCTCATTCACTCTATTGTAGTGATGCAACAACTTCATGAATTCCAACTGGGAATAATAGTTGTAGATATGTTGCACACTCAATGATCCCTCGGTGTTCAACCCTCTGAATTGACCTTGATAGGCCACCAGGTAGACTAGGTAAGACACTATATGAAACTCATGAAATTGGAAGTATTCTGCTATCTGCTGCTGTAGGTTGTCACTGATCAAGGTAGGCCAATCATAGAACTCAGTTTTCTTCATGATGTGGGGTATGGCGTAAAACATCCAAGGCTGAAACTTGGTGGCATCTTCTGAGCTAGTTACCCTGTTGAGCAAGGTGATAATGATAGCAATTTCATCCTTAAACTCTCCTTGCCCAACGTTCTTTGGAAAAGTCTCATGCTTTTCTTTCATCCATCTTTGTGCAATCTTCTTACTATATTTATCTTTGTCCATTTCCCATATCCTTTCACATTCACCCTTTGAGATAGTAACACTTTCAGGCCATGGGGGATGGAAAAACACTTCTCGATCATATCAGGCTTCAGACTGCAAATCAATCTACCATCAACTGACTAGATCTCCCTTGTAGCCAGGTTGTAATGCTTGATGCAAGTGATTACGAACTCAACACTCTGAAACTGATATAGGAATAGACGTTGTTGCAAGGAGTCCAGAGTGTCCCAGGTTTCTGATTGATGTGTTGCCTGCGCTCTCCAAAGCGTGTAAATCAAACACCGGCTTGATATGATGCAAGTTTGTCTCAGTTTTTTTTTATGAAATCATGATAGAGAGTTGATTCAGTCTTGAAAACATTGGGAGTGTACTCCATTTCGGAAACCTTGAAGAATGACTATAAACTCGCCTAGGTTCAGACAAGTTTTGAGCAACTTCTATTTTTAGAATGTTGATTTTCTTACTCCAACGGACAAATTTTTTTGAAATTTTTTATGAGATATGGGTTTTTCTCAGAATTTCGTTGCAAGACAACCCAGATCATCTGTTTTCGAAAATTTTGAATTTTGCCTAAAAAGCAACAAACCCTAATTTCTTCATTTTTTCCCAAAAAAAGTTGGCACCTGGATTTTGTTCAGAATATGATTAGAAATGGACCCGGTTGATTAGATTTGCAAAATCTTGATGGCTGTTCGAAAAAGCAGCCAACCCTAGGATTTGGAATTTTCTTGAAAAAGCTATGATATGGGTTTTCTTCAAAGGACTGATTTGAGAGGACCCAGATGGTTGAAAACTGAATGCACTGAGGATTTCACTAACATGCAAATAAAAAGTAGTTGTTGCAACTTGATGAAGTTCTTGAAAATTTCTTCAGAAGAATGAAGTGAAAAGACCCAGATGGCTGAAATTTTGAAAACCTTGGCCTTCTCCTTGAAAAACTTGATCTTATGGATGAAAAAGAATGAAAAAGCAAGGGTTTATGTTGCTGGTCTGAAAATTTTGATGAATAACCAGCAAGCTATGCTCTTGAATCTTGAAAAATTTCTTCAAACTTGCTGCTCCAACTTTCTCCTTTGAATGCTACCTGCAAAAAATAATAAAAATTACTTGAAAGAAAGGTGTTAAATAGACTTAGGGTTTTGAAATAGGTTATCTTTCTTTGCTTTTATTTTCAAAACCCTAAAACTCTCAGCTCATTGAACTTGGACGCCTTCTTCCTCTTTGCAATTTTGAAATTTTGAAAATATTGGAAAATTCACTAAGGCATGAGAAGTTGGGCGCCCTTCTTGGCTAGGGGCACCCACTTTAAGTAGTGTTAGTCATTTTTTTGATATTTTCAACTTTTCACCATTTTGACCCCCTACTTCGCCTTCAATTTTTGGCTTGTAGACTAATCTGATGAGCAAGCTGAAGGATTCATCGTGAAGCCTGACTGATTCTAAGAAGATTGTTCTGGAGGTGTCTCTGGCTAAAATCTTCATCTTGACCTTCGAATTCATGGGAGCCTTTCTTCTCCAGGGGTGCCCATTTTGTCCAGAGTTAGTCATTTTTCATGATCTTCAATTTCTTCATTAACTCATCTTCTATAGATGATCTTGTCGAATCTAGTGATCCAAGCATCGAATGGGCTGATGATTATGCTCATTGCGAAGTTGAGGAAATATTGTCAAGGGTCTTCTGGGTGCTACTTCACCAAACAATGAGTTTTGGAGCTTCAAAAGCTTGGGCGCCCAAGTTCACCATACTTTGTTTATTTTCCACTTTCTCTCATTTTCTTTTGAATTCTAAAATTTCACTCTTGTTTCACCCTATGTTCAGCTTCTCGTATCTGGCGACTACAAACTCTGATTGATGTGCTGAATATCTCGTTGGAGAGCTGGATCAACTATGAAGAGATCATGTTAGAGCCACATCTGCAAATTCCTTTGTTTTACACCTTGAAATATTGGGCGCCTCTTCTCTCCAAGGGCGCCCAAACCTTCCAAACTTAGCCATTTTTACCCAACTTTCGTCTTCAAGTTTGAAACTTTCATTTTGTACATTCCTCTTTTATCTGAATCTGTTGAAGATTAAACAGTCAGATGATTTGACGGAGACAGGCGTTGTGAAGCTAGCTAAATACTGAAGAGATCAAGCATATTATCAAACCCTAACTGCTGAGTTTGATGCTTTAAAAATTTGGGTGCCCTATTGCACCAGGGGCGCTCAAAGTTCCCAGACTTAGTAAATTTTTGATCATTTACTATTCTTCATTTTGACTTTTGTGTGAATCTTCTCTGTTCAGCCTCGAATCTCAGATGACTAGATCATCTAATGACTGCACCATTGGATTCGTTGCGAAGCTGACAAAGAACTAAGCAACTTTGATTGGAGGTACAAACCCTAATTTTATCATTTAGTGCCCTAAAAAGATGGGCGCCTATTCTCACCTGGGGTGCCCAAGTCAACCAGTGTTAGAAAATTTTCACATTTTTTTCACTTTCTTCTCCGTTCTTCATGCTTTCTCACCAACTCGCCTTCTGTTGAATGCTTTGAATGTTGAATCTAACGCCTGGCAGCTGACTGACCTCCATTGATGACCTTGGAGCTCCTGTTATGCTTCTGAAAAAGCAGAATAGACCCACTAGGGCAAAACTGATTATTTTGAGATTTTGACTGCACGAGCCTAATATGGACGTGTTTTGAGCCAATTAAAATCAGTTTGGACCCTAATGAACCAAATTTCTATTTTTAGAAAGTTTTTCCAAAATCTGTTTCAAAAGAAACCCAAAAAAAAGTTACTATTTTTAGAAATTTTCTAAAAATAGCAGTTTTCCTAAAAAGTAGGGATGAAAAACTGAGATCTGGGTTTTGTAGATTAAGCTGCTCTGAGTAGACCCAAATCGTTAGATTTTGAGAATTTTGCATTTTAACCCCCCATGCAAGACATGCACACCCAAATTTTGACCTTTTTGACTGATTTAACAAGACTTCTACTCATTTCTTCAAAATGTCTAAGTGTAACAAAAATTTTAATTATGGGGTACAACACATTGAGAATTTAATCTGTGTGTCCTAGGTTTTTATGACCTAGTTGTCTCATGTGATAGGATTAAGACACTTGTCATGATATTTTCTAATCCTATCCTAGTCCTTGCCTATATAAGCAAGGCTTGATATGTACATTTCATCAATCCAAGCAACTTATCTAAGATATTTTTTAGTTGTGGAAGTCCAATATATTATTGCAATCTTGAGTATTGCATATTGGCCACATCTTGCATCCATTGTTGCAATTTCATGTTCTTGCTTTTCCCTCTTGTGGAAGGTTGTTGTTGGTTTTTGTAGATGATCCTAGAGGCTTAAGTCCTTGAGTGACTCAAACATGTTCTATGAGCTACATCTCAGCTCCTACAATGATTTAGTTCCATTTTTTTGTTCCTCATTTTGGTCTACCTAGAGATTTGGATTCTCACTGTTCTTACATGAGACACATGTTACCAACCAAAGCCACTATTGGGAATCAATTTTGTCATGTCAAATTTTTCTTGAGTCCCTTCCTTTTGTGTGCTTATGTTGCATGATCCCTCATCAATAATTGGTTTGAGAATATATAAGGGTCATTATATCATAATGTGTTATTTTTTTTGTGTTCCCTTCCCTCTGCTTCAGTCAATTAAATAAAATAAAAAATAAAAAGTTTCATAGGAACTACGAACCAATCATTAATCAATTTGAGAATTTTATAAGGGTCATTATATCATAATGTGGTATTTTTTGTGTGTTCCCTTCCCTATGCTTTATTCAATTAAAAAAAAAAAAAAATCATAGGCACGAGGAACCAAGGGTTCCTAGTTCCTATGAAACCTTTGATAGCATGTTCCCTTTGGAAAAAGAATAAAAAATGTGGCTAGAGGTTCATAAAAATAGGAACCATTGGTTCCCAATTCCCATGGAGCCCCTGATAAATAATTATGAAGGAGAAATAGGAAAAGAGAGGACAAAGAATGGCATGGTGAAGGAAAAGGGGAAGCAAATGAATAAAACAAGGACTTGTAACTTTAAGTGGTTCCTAGACCACCCAAAGTGCTGACAATTCTTGATGAATTCCAAAGTGTTGATGGTTCCTAATAGAGATGAAACCACCAATGAGGAAAGGCTACATGCAAGTGGTGGAGGTTCTTGGTGGGTCTATATGCATCGAAAGAGAATGACTAGTGCCCATGACACTTCTTTTCAACATGTGAAGGCTCAAGTAGAAGGAAAAAGTACTATACAAGTCTCTTTTCACCCACTCAAGAAACTTGTAGTAATGAAACCATTTTTTCCAACTACCCAAATTAACTACTGATCATCCTCCTAATTGCAATATCCATTTTGAGTGGGCGATGTATTTGGGTCGTGAATTTAAATTTTCTATAGTGCACAATAATCAAGGTTACACCTAGTTGCTATTATATGCATGATTTTGATCATTTTTAAGGAGGTTGGTCACTATGTGGTCTCCAAATGCCAAGGAAGTTGTATGGTGATCATTAATTCCAAGTATTTCTATTCTTTGGATTGTAGATTCATGGACACAAGAATATTTAGCAAACACAAGTGAAATATGTGCCAAAGTGTCTCTACAACAGTGTGCATATTATTTGGAGAGTTTGTATTTGTAGCTAGGGATTTTCCTTTTCCACATTGTTGGCACGAGTGTAATGGTAGATGAGATGAATGTAACAACATTTTGAAAAACTATTGCAAGATTTTTAATAATCTCTTTCATAGTGCACATGAATAGATACAACTCTTGTTGGATAACTAAGTATGCTCTATCATTCTAATTTCACATCCTGGATTTAAAACCCATTGTTCTTCTTTTTTTTGTTTTATTTTCCATTCAATGTGCTATGACTCTATTACCCAATATAAATGCACCAACATGGAACCATGCATCAATCTCACATCATCAAATCGAACACATACTAGTAGTATAGGAGTAGGAGTAGTTTTGTGCTTCCATAACCTCGTGATATAACTAGGGATCTATCTTCAATGAGCTTCAAATGAATTAATTTCATGTGGGTTATGCGTGCCCAACATTATCAACTATATAGGGGCTATTTGTAACCAATTTTTCTTGACCTAGTGACAATGTTTGGGGTTAAGATTGTATTTGGGTTTAGTTGTAGATGTTTGGTGATTTTATATTTTGTGTAGTTCAATACCTATTGAGGTATACCCATAGGAACACCATTTTGAGTCTAAGTTGAGCTCAAATTGTAGGAGAGATAGCCCACTCTCATAGAGTTAGCTCAAAGTCCTCCATTGTTTTGTTGATGAACCATTTTCATTCACTTGTTGATAAACTTGACCTTATGAGTCGTTTTTGGTTCTATGAAGTGGAGTAGTAATTTTGAGACCTAATAGGATCAAGAGTGACTTCATTTTTTAATTTGTATTTCATAGGAGTCTAGTGACCTTCGAAGTGATATTCAATAACAAGCCAAAGCCCATTCTCTAATGGGCTATAAAAATTATAAGGAGTTATCACTTTGGGTTGAGTTGGATTCCCCTTTATAAGTTTCCAAGTGAAGGAGGGGGTTCACCTCCTTGATCCACACTATTAGACAACACTTTTATCTTATAGAATTAGACTTGATACCTTTGGGTATATCAAGGACTCCCTCAATAAGCCTTATCTAAGCCTAGAATAGGAATCCATTATACATTTATCACTTGTGATGTAATGGTAAGGGATTATCCTTATAAATTTATTCACCTCATACTTTTCAAGATAGGATAATGGGCTAAGGATATGGTGCTAATCCTCTATAGTTAGTGTTGAAAATTTGTAAAATTTCTTTAGGTTTGCAAGTTTTTTATACTAAATATTTTTTGGATATTTTTCTATTTAATTTCTTGGTCCATGGTATGTGATTCAATGTGTTAAAAATTGATTCCCTATTTTCCTTCTATTTAGACCTTTTAGATTTTTAGACCCTTTAGATTTGAATATTTATTTCAAATTGTGTCAAGTAAATTTTTTTTGCTATTACACACTAAGCTCCTAGCCTTTGTGATTTGTTATTGCATAGTGTGTAGAGACCCTTAGCCACAACCCTTTTATATTTCCCACTAATTTTTTATCCACATGTCTTTAGATTTAATTAATTAACTCTTTGTTCTATGTGTTATCGACTTGTCCAATTTCAATAATTTAGAAAATAGTGTGGTGACCAACCTACACACTTGTTACTTTAGTGTGTGTTTATTGGTAACCTATTGTAGCTAGTAACCCCACATCCCTATCACCTTGAATTTTCCACTATGAAGAAGGGTCCTTGGTGGGCCATACTTGGTTGAATATGATATGGGTTATGAATCAAACCATGATGCATGTTCTTTGAGATTTTGGTAGTATGAATCACTAGTCTAATAAAGCACCATTTATGTATGCCTACTATGTGGTGAATTAAATTCTTTCACAATTATCTTAATAAGGGACCCACTTCTTCCTTGAATGTTATGATGTGTGTGAGAATAATTTTTTGACACATGGCCATCCACTTGAGCAACAAATGCTATTAAATGTTAATGGAAAAATGAAAACTATGAGAAATGACTAGGATTAGTATTAATGCAAAATAGAGTATACTAGTTGGAATTTGATGTATATTTGAGAAAAAATAAGAGGCTTATTTTGATTTGTATTCCCACACAATTATTACATAATAGTTAAATATTGAACCTCCATGACTGCAAGACATTGTTGATCTAGAGAGGGAAAAATCAATGGCTACAATGAAAACATCTTTGAACCTATTAAATTGTCTATCAAGATTGATACAAATTTATATGTTTATAAGTATCAATTATTCAAATTAAGAGACAATTATGGGTGTGATGTGTTGCACTAAACAAAAAAATATATTAATATTCATATGAGATTATTCAATTATTCCCTAAGTTTTTTTTATTCTACTTATTCAAAGCTACGGGGAAAAGTACCTACAATATTTTGAGCTATGAAAGTGTGTATTTCTTGTTCAACCTTATTGAGTGATTATGGTAATTCTATAAAATAAAAAAAATATTTATCAAGTTTTAATTCATACCTTTCCCTTTTTATTTTCATAGAGAAAATTTTAATTCATCTATGAGATAATTTAAAATTAGAAATCACAGTATCTTTGCTATTTCTATGAATAACTAGCTATAAATTATATCATAAAAGTAAGATCATTGGCTAAGAAAACCCCTAAGTAATTAATGATAGAAACCAAAAAAAATCATCCTGCACTTAATTGGCATATTCCCTTAGGGCTTGAATTCATTCAAATGGGACACTAGTTGTGGAGTCTTCACTAGCTTATTGGAAGATTATAAAATAAAAATTAGGAATTTTCATCTTAAGGTTTTCAAAATTTTATACTGGATTTGAAGTTTTTAATGATAACGAAAAATGAATACAACCTTGTTTGCAATGGATGGAGGTTTGATTTAGTGATGGTTATTGTCCTTAACTATTTTATTGACTTAGACTTGGTTGAATGGATAACAAAAATATACAACCCTAAGGATTTCATAGTATTTGTTAACATTTTCACTATTTATGAGGGTCTTTTCCACAATGTTTTCTCCTAAATTCTAAAGATCATACTTTGTTAGATTTAAAATCCATACCCATAGAGTATGAAAAAGTAAAAATAAATTTATAGGGAGAAATTATTGCCCAATTTAAGGTTTAAATATCATTTATAAAGGCTAAAGCCTAATTCATATTAAAAATTTGAAACCTTTGACATGATTACATTCACTCCTTATTTCAAGGATACTTATGAGGGTATGTTGTTAGAGTAATAGGTTGTTTACTTGATTAATTTAATCATATTGATTAATTAATTAAGTCACCTTTACTTTATTTCACTTAAGCTAAACTTAGGAATCTTTATTTTGCATTATTAAATTAGTCATGTCGTCTCATTCATTATGATCTTGACACTTGTCACATGCTAATTTAATCATCATCCTAGGGTTCTCATCTTTAGGGTTTTGATCTCCTTTCTTAAGGATTGATCTCTTTGTAATTATTCATCTTCTCAAGTAATGCATTTTTGCTTCATGTTTACAGAGCACCATTCTTGTGTCTCTTGATCTCCTTTGGTGACAGGGTATTTGCTTGCAAGTGTTCATTGGGAGGTTGGATTATCAACTTCTACATGGTATCAAAGCTCCATATCTGCAAGCTTCTTATTCTTTTTTTGTGAGATCTTGTCGTGAAGTAGTTTTTAAGTGCATCCAGGGTCAAATTAGACCTCTCCATTAAATCCAGAGCTATCAGAATAGTCAAGATTGACCTTTATTTTGTCAAATTTGGCTTTTGTTTGTCATATCTATGAGGGTTTGAAGAAAGGGCTTTTTTGCTAGATCCAAGAGGTGTCTAATTTTTTGGGGCATTTTGAGCCCAAATGGACCTCACCATTGCGTCTGTAATGGCCAAAAACCCTAAGATCGACTATGAAATCGTTGAAATCTGAGTAGTTGACCTCTGAGGAAAAACAAATTGCCCATACGGCCCAATACGGTCATCTGCATGCGGATTGAGAAAAAAATCTAAAGCCCTAGTAAAAAAAATTATTTTCTGGCTTTAATTTTTTGTCAGAAATTTTAAAAAAAAAAATTGCAAAGGTTTTTTTGTTTTTTCAAAATTAAAAAACAAGGAAAGTTTTAAAATCCTTTTAAAGGCTTAGACGGCCCCTCCGTACGCCAGATGGCATACTATCAGCTGCCGGCCTTACATCCATCTGGTGGTCTAACAGTACCACTACTAGCAGTGCTTTCCAAGGCCATCAGCCATTAAATTTTTTATTAATTTTTTTCAAAAAAAAATTATTAATGTATTTTTTTATTGTTTTTAAATATATATATATATATATATATATATATATATATATATATATATTTAAAAGAAGCCCAATTGGGAAAATACAGCGACAACCATTTGGCCGTCAATTTAATTATCGTGTTTCTGTTGCGACGGCCATATGGCCGTCAAATTTTTTTCGGCAATCTGTGTAATTGCTCTTTCAGGGTAGTTTTCTTTTGGAGGCCATAACTTTTGCCCACGATGTCGAAATCGGGAAAACAAGATATTGTCAGAAAGAGGAATTAGAGAGCTTTCTAGTGGTGTAGGTATTTTTTGGAAAAAATTTCTCATGTCCCTATTATTTCCAGTCAAATTCATATCTTCTTTTCTAGATTTGCCTTCAGTGTTTTTAGCATAACTTTTGCATACGATGTCAAAAATGGGCAAACAAGATATCGTCGAAAAGATGGTTCCAAGATATTTGTAGTGGTGTAGGTGGTTTCCATATTTGATTTTTTTTTTTTTTGAGAAATCGTTCTTCTCAATTGTTGTCCTTTTTGGACCTTATGGGTTCACATTGCATGTATTTATCATCTATAAACACACTGAGATAAAGTGCCTTTGTATTGCACATGTATTATGGGATCTTGCACATCACTTTGTGCCTTATTTTACTAGAACTATGATATAAATTTCCATGGGGGTTGATGTTTTCCTTTTTTTTCCTTCATACCTTTCTCATGTGTGTGTGCCTTGGTTTGGGCACCCTTTATATCTGCTTGGACTTTCATGTCTACACATTCAAATGTTCTTGGTTCTTTATCATGCACTACATTCAGGAATTCAATTTTAGTGTACCTGTCATACCTCTCCCTTGTCAACATTATGGGGGGATTTCTACTATTGGTGTTAATGCTTCTTTGGTTTCGCATTAGAGTGAACTATGTATACAATATTTGTTCCTATGTACTAGGCAAATGCAACGGCTAGTTACCCATGCATTTCAGTGAGATGGAGCACTTACCATGTGGACATTCTTGCATTCATGTTTTCAGCATTTCACCAGTCATTCTTCAATAGTGTTTGCAGCTTCTTCATGCTTCAATGGTGTTTTCCATGTTCATCCTTTGTTCCTATCTTTTGGGACAATTTCTTCTTGATTGGAGGCTTCTTCATCCTTCACTCTTGTTTGGAGGCTTCTTAGTCCTTCACTTGTATTTCTCTCTTTTGGAGAGGAGTTTTTCCCATGAGGTTTTCTCCTTTTCTTCTATTGTGAGAGATCTTTTACATTTATACATGGGTACCTCATATGGCCTAGTTGTTAGGACCCATCTTTGCTTTCATGCATCTGCCCTTAGTTTCTTAGCTTCTCCCTAAGCTCATCTTAAGGGGGGTGTTAGATTAATAGGTTGTTTACTTGATTAATTAATTAAGTCACCTTTACTTTATTTCACTTAAGCTAAACTTAGGAATTTTTATTTTGCATTATTAAATTAGTCATGTCATCTCGTTCATTATGATCTTGACACTTGTCACATGCTAATTTAATCCTCATCCTAGGGTTCTCACCTTTAGGGTTTTGATCTCCTTTCTTAAGGATTGATCTTTTTGTAATTATTCATCTTCTCAGGTAATGCATTTTTTCTTCATGTTTGTAGAGCACCATTCTTGTGTCTCTTGATCTCCTTTGGTGACAATTTATTTGCTTGTAGGTGTTCGTTGGGATATGTGAGGTTGGATTATCAACTTCGACATATGTGTCAGGTAATAGGAAGAGACACAAACCCTATAATATGAAAAGGAGCATTAGTTATTTCCTCTCATAGCTAGAGTATGTATTAGAATATTTTGTATAACTATGATAAATAATTGACAAATAATTTGAGGGAATGGATAGAAAATCTCAAGAAGCAAGGAGGAGAAATTTCTTTCAAGAAATATTCTCTTTTGTACCACATATATCTCTACTTTTTTTGGTTGCTATAATTCTATGATAGATGTTCATCTATATGCAAATTAATTAGGAATAGGAGTTTGTAAGCCTATATAAATTTGGAATCATCATTTAAACACATATAATTTTGGGGCCCATTTTCATATCTTTAAGGATCATTTAATGAGTAAAATCATGAAAAATATAGGTTTTTATAAAAATATGCTCCCCATAGATTTATATAATTTTTTTAGACCCCTATATTTTCAACCATACCTTAATGGGATACATAATTGGGTATACTAGTTTCTACATGAGGGATATATCGATATTAGAGTATTTAGATCCACCTACATGGAACAAAAAATTCCACCTAGGGTGCCAACTAGAATTTTTTATATAGAGGCTATGTGGAATATGAGAGGAGCTAATTATAATAACTTCAAGTAGAACAAGAGGAAGATTATTCTTCTCCCCCATTCCAAGGTTGTAGATTTTTCTATCTTAGGTCTAGAGGTTTATGAAAGGTTGACAGAAATAACTTTCCAATTTGGCATGTAACATTGAATAGAATTATGATCCTAAGGGCTTCATAAATAATAAGTGGGAGGCTAGGCTATCAAGATGTCACCATAATTATGATGAATATGAAGATCTCATAAGGATTTGTAAGGATAAAAGAGAAAAAATAGAGAGGAGGACAAGGTAGTTTAGGATCAATAGTTCTAAGAGAAAACATAAAGAAGATGATCCTAACAAAATTCAACAGATTTTGTATGAAATTAAAGAATGTATCCTAAAAATGAAACCATGGTAGATAATTGGATTACTGTCTATGTTGTACACCCTAATGTTTCAACAAACCAAACCCTTATTTTCCCTATCCTATATTTTGAGAATGTACCATCCCAACTATTATGTCTTGCATACACACCTAATTTTTTATTTTATGAATTGGGGGCCCACTCTTTCCTTAATTTTCATTAGTATTTAGTCATCAAGTTATTGATCCATTTAGGATTTTTATTTTTATATTTTTATATTTTGTTCTTTTATTTAAGTTTTTTTCACCATTTTTGGGCTTTAAAATCATTCATGAACCTTGCAACCAATTTGTAGTTCACAAGGAAAAACTTTCCCCACCATTACATTGAAAGTTTAGAGTTCTAGGGAACCTACAAACTTTGGAACTTGGTTCCAAGTTCCAAGTCCTTCTTGCAACCTAAAATAAAATAATAAATTGAAATAAAGGAAATTACTAATCCAAGAGCATTTGTTTGAAGGAGAATATTACCATCAAGATGAAAACCAAAATCAAGCACACTAACATCCAAGAGGAGAAACAAGAATTTGTAAGGGGAAAAAAGCAAAGAAAAACTCTTAATATCATGAAGATGGCATAAAGCATAAGAATATTACAATGAGAGGATGAGAGAGAGAGAGAGAGAGAGTGTTTAAGCATAAAAAATTTCTTAATGAAGAAGGGGAGAAACACCTCAATAAATAGATGTGAGAAAGGAGTTGCATTTAAGTAAATCCCATGTCTATGCATGCCACCTTTTATCCTATGTGTGTGAAAGGTGTCAAGATCTTCATAAGGAGGAGGCTACACCTAAACCTTAATATTCCTCAAAAAGGAATTATAAAAATGAGTCATCCTCACACATGTGTGAGGATACTCAAATAATACAAAAGACTTGTAGTGACTCATTTGAAATATTCCTACAAGTAATTAAATAATTATTAGCATTTTTAGGTGTTATTTTCAGTTGTTTTTTTAATTTTTTAATGTTTTAAGTTATTCGTATTTTTGTTAGATTAGTTTATTAAATCATTTTAATAAAACATAACTATTTATGTAGTTATTTTGTAATTGATCGGGCATGCCCAATCAAGTTGGTAGATAACCAACCTTTCATTATATATATTCATGCTTCCCCGCTTAATTGAATCATAATACTCATCATTCATTTCCCATGGGCGTTGGGGATTTTTCTCTTGGAAAATAGGAGCTAGGTTTGGTTAAAGCTCAGGAAGCCCAAACACCATCATCATATGGATCATCTTCTCTCGGACTCTATTTCTGCAATGGTTCATTATCTTCAGAATTAGAGTATGCATGTCTCCGTGATTTTGTTGAAACTGGAGAATTTGTCTCGCCGTCATCAAATTCTTCTAGACTTGTAGCTGCAAGAAAATCTTGGGATTTTTTGCATCATCTTGTGCCTTATCACTCATATAGTTTTCCTCATCTTTCATGGAAACATCAGGTTCCTCCATATAAGAATCATAAGCCTTGTGGTCCTTATCCTTCTTCTTTTTCTTCTTTTCCTTCTTTTGTTTCTTCTTAGACTAACCAACCAGATCATCGTCATCATCCCTATCTATATGCTTACTCTTCCATAATTCCTTCACACATCAAATTTCTCCTCTTGTTACATCACCCATCGAAGTTCTTCCTCTTGCTTTCTCCTTTCCATTTGAATCCTTTGTCCTTCATTAGCTTTTTGTTTTGCTTCATCAACCAAGACAAGTTGGGGTGCTACTTTAATTGTTTCTTTTTCTTTAAGCCAGTCATCTATTTTTATTTCCATGTTGCCAAGCATACATAAAGCATTTGATGAGTTTTTATCCACATTAAGTGCATCCCCAATCAATTCTAGGTTTGGTGCATTGTAGAAACAAATTCCAAGAGAAGATGATGTATACAATGATGAAGGATATGCTACCTCAAAATTTTAGTCGAGTAAATATGCTTTGTCCCTTCCAAATCCATTTGACAAAGTTAAATAATATCTTCTCAAAAACCTCAAATGAATCATTTGATTGTTATCTATTCATTTTTCCTCTTTCTTATTTTTCATGGGCAACCTATTTTAGTCTTTATTTTAGAACATTTCATGTGTCCTTCAATGTATTATGCTTTATCTTTCTATCAAATTCTAGATTAAAAGAACCTATAATTGAAAATGGATTAATTCATCTATTTTTATTTTACAGTCCCAAATAGATGGATTAAATTATTTTGTTGTTAAACAAATCTTGTACAATGTAATGTCCCCTTTTCAAAATGAAACCAAGTTGAAACTTAAATGCTCATCATTCATTTCCCATGGACCTTGGGGATTTTCCTCTTGGAAAATAGGAATATAATAATAACTCAAGAGGATCTTAATGTCATAAAAGGGGCCACTTAAGTGTTGGCACAGAGACTAGGAAATGTTTATGCTGCAAATGGGGCAACCATTATGCTAGTTGAAAGGGGTCAATTTGATATTGCAAAGGAAATTTTTACACGGGTACAAGAAGTTGTTGTAGGAAACATCTTTGTTCAGATGCCTAATGTGTGGATAAATCTAGCACATGTTTACTTTGCACAAGGACAATTTGTGCTTGCAGTGAAAATGTTTATGTTGCAAATGGGGTAGCCATTGTGCTAGCTAAAATGGGTCAAATTGATATTGCAAAGGAAATATTTACACATGTACAAGAAGCTATTGCAGGAAACATCTTTGTTCAGATGCCTGATGTGTGGGTAAATCTAGGACATGTTTGCTTTGCACAAGGACAGTTTCCACTTGCAGTGAAAATATATCAAAATTGTTTGAGGAAATTCAATTTTGGCACTGACACCCAAATTTTATTATATTTAGCTCGAACACATTATGAAGCAAAAAAGTGGCAAGATTGTAAGAGAACATTATTAAGACTAGTATATTATAATTAGCATTTTGAATTTGTGTTTAATGTAATTAGGGTTTTGAATTACCTTTGAATTCGATGTAGAGGGCGTCCCCAAATCTGATTTCGCTACAGAATGCCTCGATGAATTCAAATTCATTGCAGTAAACTCTGAATTCCTTGCCCTTTCCCACCTTTTCAGAAGTCTCTGGGTCCTCTTTGAATCCTTATCACCCATGCAAGTAGCTGCTATAACTAGTCAAAATGACTCATGTCAGGCTAACAAATGAAGCGAGGTCAAGCAAGACGAATGAATTTGCAATGAACGAGATGAATGAATTTGCAATGAAAGTGAATAATTTCTCCAATACATCGCATGCATGAATACATCATGCTAATAATTGACCGAATTGTTTTTCAAAAATTTTGTCTAATTTAGATTTGATGACTAACTATTTAGTCATTTTTATTTTTGTGACTAAATATTTTTTTAGTAAACGACCAAATTAGTCATTTATTTACTCATTTATAGTTGAGTTGCCAAAAATGAGTAGAATTTAGTCATTTTTAGTTGTTGTGACTAAAATTTTTAGTCACCTAGTCATTTATTTTCCAAATTCCACTAGTGATCCACCTCCTATGGGCATATTTCATTGGGTGATGACACCTCATATAAATTTCAGGGAATTGGTGAAATTTCACTTCCATTGAGAACTCATACATGTTGACTTACAAAGGTTTTGTATGTCTCAAGGCTCACTAAGAACCTACTTTTAGTAAGTCAATTACTTGAGCACAATCTGCAAGTTGAATTTGATCAACTCAATGGTGAGAAAATTTGTCTTATAAAAAAAAAAACTCACAATGGGGCAGTTATAGCTCATGCTTCAGGGGCAGGAAAGATATTTCAGTTGATTGATGTTGCACATAAAGATCAAGTCCTTGTAGTAAAAACCAACACATCCACAGCTCTCTAGCATAGAAGATTTGGCCACCTCAACATTGGTTATCTTCTTGCACAGAGTAAGAGAAATATGGTAAGAGGACTTCCTCCCATTCAAAAATCATAAGTTATCTACTCACATTGTCTTGTAGGGAAGCAACATAGGGCTCCTTTTCCTGCTGCAAAAAACTGAGCCTATAATCCCTTAGAATTGGTTCACACCGATCTCTACAGACCTATGCCTTACAGTCATTAGAATTCCTGGTATTTTCTTCTCTTTGTGGATGATTATACAAGAAAAATGTGGGTCTACTGTTTGGCTCACAAGCATGAGTCATTGGAGAAATTCAAGGAGTTTAGAGCTCTTGTAGAACAGTCATTTATTCAGTCTCTCAGAGCCCTTCGCTTAGATCGAGGGGGGAGTTCACAAGTAAATATTTTGGAGCTTAGTTGTAGAAACATGGCATAAAGAGACAGTTGAACACTGCACATACGCCACAATAGAATGGTGTTTCTAAGAGGCATAATCATACTATTGTTGAAATGGTGTGATGCATGTTGAAGGATGCAAATCTTGCTCCTGCATTTTGTGTTGAAGAAATTCACACAACAGTATACTTGTTGAATCGAACACCCACCAAAGTGCTTGATAATATCGCACCAAAAGAAGCTTGGACTGGAAAAATCCCTCTATTTCACATTTAAAATTGTTTGGATGTACAACCTTCATGCATGTCCCCAAGGTTCATCAAGCAAAATTGGATGCTAAGTCTATCAAGTGCATCTTTCTTAGATACAGTTCAGAATCAAAGGGATATCAACTTATGGATACAATCAAAAAGAAGGTGTATATTAGTAGGGATGTCGTCTTTGATAAAGAATTTGGTAGCAGGTCCTCTTCCTCTCTATCACATGTATGTTCCTAAGCACCACAGTTAGTTGACTCTGTTGATGAGGAAATTGCAAAAGAGCAGGAGGTTGCTAAAGAGAAGGAAGTTGATGAAGGCACTCCTGATGACATTTTGTTTCCACTGGATGAGTTTCCTCCTCTCACTTCTCCATCCCCATCTTTTGTACACAAGAAGATTCCTAAGTGGTATTATACCACCATCAAGGATGTAAAAGATGATGTAGTTGTTGATACATCTTTTTGTGGGCCTAAGACTGGTAGCAAGTCTTGTGAAGAAGTAAATATGGCCTTTATGTGTATGGTTTTGTAGAGTTATGAACTTGAAATAGTGCAGAAAGCTCTTGAGTCACCACCTTGGAAAGATGCTATGGATATTGAATATCAGGCACTTCCAAGGAACAATACATGGGAACTTGTTGATCCTCCACTAGGGAAGAAAGCTATTGGCTACAAATGGTTTTTTCGAATCAAATACAAGGTAGACGATAGCATTGACAAGTATAAGGCCTGACTTGTGGCTAAGGGCTATGCACAAAAGGAAGGCATTGATTATGATGAGACTTTTTCCCCTGCAACAAAGATCAATACTATCCATATGGTGTTGGCTATGGCAGTACAGTTTGGGTGGAAAGTTCACTAGATGGATGTCAAGAGCGCCTTCCTTAATGGAGACCTCATGGAGGAAGTTTATATGACTCAACCAGAGGGATACACTACACCTGGGAAGCATCATAAAGTATGCAGACTCATCAAATCCCTCTACGGTCTTAAACAAGCTCCTCGGGCCTAGTATATCAAGATCGATGAGCATCTCCTTAACCATGGATTCATTAGGAATCCATATGATCCCAATCTCTACCTCAAAGAGCAAGGGGGGAGATTTTCATTTTTGTTGTTTATGTCGATGATATGGTCATCATGTTAGGGAGTTCTTCACAAATGATTGATGCAACAAAGAATGATCTCAAACGATTGTTTGACATGACAAATCTCAGGCTCCTACATTATTTTCTTAGACTTGAAGTGTGGCAAAAGAAGAATCAAATATGTGTTTCTCATATGAAGTATGTCAAGACATTACTCGAGAGATTTCACATGGAATATTGCAAACCTATGTCGAACCCCATGGAGACAAGTTTGCAACTTTCCCACCACGATCCATCTACTCGGGTGAATGCTACTCTTTATCATCAGTTGATTGGGGGTCTCATCTACCTGCCCTATACTAGGCCGGATATCAGTTTTTCTCTCAGTTATCTTTCTAGTTTTATGTAGGAACCTAAGGTTGTTCATTGTATGGATACATGGATGCCGACTATGCAGGTTCAATGGATGATAGGAAGTATACTTCAGGATTCATTTTCTTTCTGTGATATGGTCTGATTTCATGGGGGAGAAGAAGCAAACCACTGTTGCTCGCTCTTCCACAAAGGCAGAATATCGTGTCACAAGAGGGGCTATCTATGAGGCGATATGGTTACGTTGCATTTTGACAGGAATGGGTATTCTTGATACAAGTCCTACCACTTTGTTTTGGGACAATCAGAGTGTGTTGAAGCTTATTCGAAATATAGTTTTTCATGAGCATACCAAGCATATTGAGGTTCAATGCCATTACATTTGTGAGCATGTTTAGCAATAGAATATACAGCTCCAGTTTTGTCCAACTCAAGAGCAGCATGCAGACATGTTTACCGAATCACTTGCAGCAGTTGTAAAGTTTGAGGCTTTTTGAACTTTCATGCTTTGGTCTCTTGGACATATGATGTCATAAGGGGGGTGTTAGATTATTTTATTACATCATTATAATAAAACATAACTACCTATGTAGTTATTTTGTAATTGATCAGGTATGCCTAATCAAGTTGGTAGATAACCAACGTTTCATTGTATATATTCATGCTTCCACACTTAATTGAATCCCTCAATTGCTCTCTTTGATTCATCATTTTTTTGGTATGGTTCTATGTAATGTTTAAAATCACTTTCAATGTGTATTCTTGCATGTTTAAGGGTGAATTAAGAGAGATTCGTTATTTTATTGGAGAAAATTTGAGTTTTTACAACAATTTAAGATTTTTCTATGTTAGATTTTCTATCCAAAAGGTTTTTCCCGAGTGAAAATACAACATATTATCTTACATTTTCATTATTTTATGGTAGAACAATTGAGATTTTGCAACAATTTCAGATTTTACCATGTTGGATTTTTTATTCAAAAGGGTTCCCAAGTGAAAATACAATATATTATCTTAGTTTTTCATTATTCTATTTTTTGTAATGTATATGCGCTATATCTATTGTATAGGCTTATTCGGCTTCTTTTTCTCTACAGATGATATTAGAGCTTGGTTTAACTTTGTTTGAAGGGTTAAGGTTTATTTTGTTTATGTTAAACTTTGTCTTGAGTGAGAGACATGTACATGAGGATCTATGAGTGAATCAAAATGATGGGAAACATAATTAAATAGATAGAAAAAAATAGTGGAAAGAATTTTTGGAAGATCTTTTTGTTGATAGAGATTAGTGAATTGTTGTATCATCAGTAAAATCATCTATTACAAATTATGAAGATTGGATAATT
>VDFB02056351.1:37096875-37140687 GCA_007258455.2 Sequoia sempervirens | reverse complement strand
GCACACCAATCAGTGTGGACTTACCAAAAATATAGAGCATGATGTGGAAGCATCCAAGAGCATCTAGAAACAATAGAGAAGCATCCGTAGCAATAGAAACACACAAAATTCATTTTGGAACACTGACTTAACCCACAAAAATACTATCAGAACACAATAGTTCACAACATGAACAGATCTTCATGGGAACCTCTGAAACTTCTAGAGGATGGACTAGATACACTCAATAGAAAACCCATTAATCCACAACAATTGATCTTTGACGTACAAAACAAGACACCTTCATGACTTTCACAGTTTCATAGGGAACCAAGAACTCTTCTTTTAACAATTTTCTCAATATCCTTGACATATACAACCTTCAATACACCAAATGCTAATAGTGTTGACATAAATGACAACCACATATCAACAACACATCCACAAGATCCAATAGTGGTCTCATGAAGTGTGTGCCATGGAGGGGAGCCAATGTCACCAAATCTCTAACTGTTCGCATTGTTTAGTGTTTGGAGAAATCCAAGTGGGGAATCAACAAGTATAACCATTTCAAACCTAGGATTGTAAATGATTGTGAGTCAGTTTGATACATTGCTTGGTTCCAAACCATTACAAAAACATTCACTATATTTCTCAAAAAATTTAAACACTTTGGTTTAAATATGTATACCTCTTGAATTAGCCTTGATATTACTGCTTGTCCTAAGGGTTTCTATCCTTAGATATTTCTAAATATCTTGAATTAATTTCAATCCATATTTCCCAAGACAACATAGGAAATTATGGCTCTAATCTCATGATTTTCATGAAATGGATATTGTGAAAGTTATGATATTCTTGACATAAACATTTATTTTGAAAACATAATCAAGGCGAGCGTAAAATAAATTCATTTAAGCAAGATAAAATTGACACAAATGAACCCCAGATGACTATTTGGAGATCGATTGCTCCTGTTGAACAACCTGATCTTTCATTTTCTATCATTCAACCAAACTTTGAACTCATTGACAGAGAACAAATTGACCTCATTAGCAGTTTGAGAAGCTTCACTTTTGAAACAAGAGAAACACCTACACAGTGGAGAAACACAACAACCATTTTAGACGAAGAAGAGGAATAAGCTGATGTTGAGGTTGGAAGGCCCATATTACCACCACCCATGTGCCAATAAATATCTTCATTTCTTCCATAAACTTGAACTACTTCTAAATGATCTCACAAAAATTCAGAATCCCTAAGAGAAGATCTACAGGTCGTCATTTTAAACTCAGACATCTTAAACCAAAAGCTCTCAAGAAGCACCTTTTAGCGCTTCACAAGAATAGAGACAAGTTGGTAGCAAAATTTTATAGACATGCTTCAAGAAACAATCCATAATTATATGCATTCTTTTGGAGTCAAAAATCTTTACTTTTTCATGATAGTAAAATCCTCTAAATGATCCATCGCACAATCAAAATCCATAGGGTAAGACCTATATCCCATCATTGTAGACATAGGTATCATAGATAATAGTTTAGTAGGAAGTGGGCCTTGATACTTTATCGCAATTGTTATACCTTGTTAAGAAAATTTTATGCCCAAAATAGGAGGAACCAAACAAGTTTAAACATCCCCATCCATCCTCTCATGTAGGTCAACATTGGGTCTTTAGGATTTGAACATTTTAGAGATCTAACATCATTCTCACTACCTGGGTCTTGGAAAAAAAATATTCATTCTAAGTCAATATTGGGTCAAACACCTCATCTATTGGATGTTGTGGTTGTGTTGCTGATATGTGGTTGTCATTGATGTCAACACTATTAGAATTAATGTCTTTGAGGTTGTATATGTTGAGGATATTGAGAAAATTGTTACCCAGAACTTGTCCTTATCCTTGGTTGAGCAACTGTTTTTAGGTTCTTTATTGAGAACTCTATAATCTATGCACATGCGCATAATGCCATCCTTATTCATCAAAACCATTGAGGATGCAAACAGACTCTTGCTTGGGTGGATGTGTCTCGTGTCCAAGAGTTCTTTGATGGCCTTTTCAATTTCATCCTTGTGCCTCTTAGGATGTTGATACGAAGTGGTGATGATGGGCACCTAAAATTGCACCCTGTTGACCCTGATGTTCAACACCTCAGTGTAACATGGGAAGACCTCTAAAGCTATGGGTCACTTGTAAACAGAGGTCAACCTCCAGAGAAGGTCGGATTCCTTTGGTTTCACCTAACTATTGATTTTATAAAAGGAAAGAGTAGAAGGAGAAAACACTAAAACTAATGAAAACACTATCTCTATGGTGATGCACCAAATTTACTAAGAAGACACATAACAGAGTTTACACACACAATTTCAGTCAATGACAGAAGCTTAGTTGTACACAACTCAATCACATACATTTTCTGCATAAACATTTCATGAAAAGGTTCATGTGGCTACACTCCTAGAAGGAAGGAATAACTTCACAGCTAGAGAATACTACATTTTGAACACATCTCACAACTTGTAAAAATATATAAGGTTCTTGTCCTCTTATTAGTACTTTCTGTAGGCAATAATATTGCAATAAGTTTTGTTTTTCTTAGTTAATTAGTTATTAATAAGTTAACTTTCAACCAATAAAAACAATAATTTAAAAAAAAAAATTAAATTCAATTTTGTAAAGTGAACTTGCAAAATATATAATTTTAAAAATAATAAAAATTATTTTTGCAGATTGTCATGAAGTGAAGTTCAATCTTTCAATTTTCCCAGTACATTTATGATCAATGGTTGTGGATTAAAGGGTTTCTTTTTGAGTATATCCAGTTCATCCATGTTAAGTTTCATAGATCTGTGTGAAGATTTGATCAAGTTATGAGCAGTTGTATTCTGACAATCATTCTGTTGCTTCAGTTGGTGTTCCTGATTGAAGATGGTGTGATTCTAGAAAGTTCAGTTGTTTTGGATTCTTCTTTGGTGATTCATGATTTTTTTAGATGTTTCTAGATCGTGCTCTATCTGTGTTACATGCTCGCATTGATTGTGGTGCTCACGATTGGAGATTTTCTCTTGCATGTTCATGTTTTTCATGTTCTTGGCCGACAGGGTGTTGAAGCGTGTTGTGGATCTTTGAGGAATAATTATTTGAAGTTTTTTCATGTTTGAGGATTTTATTTTGGGTCTCCACTATGTTGTGGCCAACCTTGGTTGATTCACATTGAAAATTATTTATTGTTTTGGGCCGACAATTTGTATTCATTTTATTATTTTATTGAGGCTGACATGTAGTGATGTAATTTCTTGTTGTGGATATATATGAGTGATTTTTTTTATCATTTGAAGGCTTGAGTATGTGAAGTGTGCGAGTCTTGTGTGCGAATAATTTTTAGATCATTTGAAGGCAAAAGGAGAGTGTGAAGAAGAAAGAGCAGAGTATGAAGAAGTGTTCATGTGCTTAACTAGAACTGTAATTAGGCATTTGCAGATGCTATTTTTCTTAGTTCTAATCTTGTGGATGTAATCCAAATATTTCTATAAGACAATGAATCTTCCTTTTGTAATTGAGCAGTGAGCCTAGGCAGTGCGCCTGAATGCATGTGCATTCCCCATTCACATTTCTTTGTACTTTTAACAGGGTCTAATCTTGTGGACTGACCTCCACCGTGGTTTTTCCCCTAACAAGGTTTCCAAGTAAAAATCTTGGTGTTATGTGTGTTGCTGATTTATGATTTCATGGTTATTGATAAGATTTGAGAATAAGGTTAATAAGTTGAATAAGTTTGAAATTCTGTGACAATTGATTCATCCCCCCTCTCAGTTGTCTACCCTTGTGTTGCCAACAATTGGTATTAGAGTAGGTTCCTTGGAAGAATTTTAAGAACTTGAGGTGATCCGAGATGATGACATATAAGAAGGATAGTTCGAGATTTTATGGAACTAATTATTCTCTATGGAAGGCTTGAATGGAGTGTCATCTGAGATGCATTGGTGAACCCTACTAGAAAATTACAAAGAATAGGTATTCTATTCCACAGAATGGTCCTTCTACTCTAGATGAGATTAAGGAAGCTGAGTACAATATCAAGGCTAAGGAATCATTGTTGAGTACTTTGACTGATTTTGAGATGATGAATGTTATGGATCTGTTGACTACTTATGGGATTTGGAAAAAGTTGGAAACCTTGTATGAAGGTGATGCACATGTGAAGGTTGCTAAGTTTCAAAGCTTGAAAGGGAAATATGAAATGTTGAGGATGGGTGATGATGAGAAAATTACTTCATGTAGAGAGTGAATGAACTTGTGTGTAGTATCAAATGTGCTAGTGGAACATTGGATGAACCAAAAAGTGTTGCTAAAGTGCTAAGATCATTGCCTGCTGCATACAAAGCCAAAGCTACTGCTATTGAGGAGATCCAAACTGTGAAAAATGTAACCAAAGAAATGTTGATTGGTAAGCTTACAAATTTTGAGTTAAGTGAGTTTGGTGATGCTCTTCCTAAGATAGAATCTACATTCAAAGCTACTCCATCCGAAAGAGACAAACAGAGATATGATCCGGGAGAAATTTCTTCTAGAAAGGTATTCAAGTATGAGGAGGAAATAAGATAGATTAAAGAAGAAGAAAGAGAAGTAAATGAGCTTGAAGCACTTATTGTCAAAAGGGAAGCCAGAGGAGAAGGTAAGTATAAAGGAAAGTTGCCTATTAAATGTTTTTCTTGAAATAAGATAGGTCATTTTGCATCAAGGTGTCCATAAAGAGTTCCTAAGTCAAGACCTAACAAGCCTAGATTTCAAAGGAAGTGTTACTATGCTACTAATGAAGGTGTGATAGATGATGAATCTAATAAAGGGAATGCAAGTGAAGATGAATGGGTATTTATTGCTATCAAGGAAAATGATCCAGCCCCTATTGAATCTGTTAGTTGCTCAAATGTGGAGAAACCTCTAGTGGCTAGAGTTGAAGAGAAAAATGAATGGGTGATTGATAGTGGATGCTGTCATCACATGATAGGTGATAAAAGAAATTTTTTGAGCTTGGAATTTAAGTATGATGGTGGTGTTGTAAGATTTTGTGATGACAAAATTGGTGTAATCCATGGTAGAGGATGTATTTCTCTTGATGGTAAGAATAACACTGATGATGTTCTATATGTGGAAGGTTTGAAGCATAATATCTTAAGCATTGGACAAATGGTTGATAAGGAATACAATCTTCAATTCAAGGATGAAAAGTGTAGAATACTGGGAAGTTCCAGAAATGTGATTGCTTTAGGTACAAAAACAAAAGGTAACATCTTTCACCTGAATGCTACTAGTAAAAGTTGTCTGATTATTCAAGTTGATGAAAGTTGTTTGTGGCATAGGAGAATGTGTCATGTTAACTTTGATAATATTATCAAGATAAGTTCTACACAAGATGTGAGAGATCTTCCTAAGTTGGTAAGGCCTAATAATGCCATATGCAAGGAATGCTAGTTAGGGAAGCAATCTAGAGTTTCATTTTAGAGCAAAAAACACTGTTCAAGGGAATTGTTGGAGCTTGTGCATATTGAATTGTGTGGTCCATCAAGAATTAGAAGTTTACAAGGAGACATGTACTTTATGTTACTTATTGATGATTACTCAAGATTGATGCAGGTTTCTTTCTTAAATGAAAAATTTGAAGCTCTGGAGAAGTTTAAGATCTTTAAGGCTATGGTTGATATAGAAATAGGTCTGAAGATTAAATGTATGAGATCAGATAGAGGTGGTGAATTCACTTCCCATGAGTTTAATTCTTTTTGTGAGTACATGGGAGAAAGAGACAATTATTTGCCCCACAGACCCCTTAGAAAAATGGAGTTGTGTAAAGGAAGAACAAGACAGTTTAAGATGTTGCAAGGACTATGATGCTGGAAGGAAATGTCCCTCATATCTATTGGAGAGAGGCTATCAGAAATATTGTTTACATCCTCAACCCGGTACAAATCAAAGGTGATACTGGTAAGACCACTTTTGAGCTATGGTCTGGTCATAAGCCTACTGTTAGATATTTAAAAATATTTGGGAGTAAATGCTATATCAAAAGAGATGAAGATATAGGAAAGTTTGATGCTAGGATTGAAGAAGGAATATTTCTTGGTTATTCTACTAAGAGTAAGGCCTACTGGTGCTACAATAAGAGATTGAGAAAAATGGTTGAAAGTGAAAATATAAAGGTTGATGAAGATATTGCTAGACCATCTAGAACTTGTGAATATGATTCAAATGATCAAAATGTCAGTACAGTTCAAACTCAAAATCAAGTTCAGATCATTCCTGAGAATCAAAAAAATCAAGAGGAGGAGAAACTAGTGAAAGTGTAGAACAAAGATCACAAGAGTCTGAAGTTCAAGAACATCCTAAGACTCCAAGGTATGTAAGACTAAATCATTCAGAAGATCAAATTATAGGCGATAAGAACAAAGGTGTTCATACTAGGAGAAGAATTGCAGAAGAATATTGTTTGATTTCAAAGACTGAGCCTAGTAATATCAATGAAGCATGCAAAGATGAACATTGGGTGGATGCAATGAAAAAAGAACTACAAAAAATTGAGAAGAATAAAACATGAATTCTTGTTCCTAGACTTAAGGACAAAAATGTAATTGGAACTAAATGGGTCTTTAGAAACAAGTTGAATGAGTAAGGTGAAGTTGTTAGAAACAAAGCAAGATTGGTGTGTAAAGGATATTCCCAGATGGATGGAATTGAGTTTGAAGAGAATTTTTCCCCTGTTGCTATGATTGAAGCTGTGAGACTATTTATTGCTTATGCTACTTACAAAAACTACAAGGTTTATCAGATGGATGTCAAGTCAACATTTCTAAATGGTGAATTGGAAGATGTGTATGTTGAGCAACCTGATGGATTTCAATTGACTGATCAGGGAGATATGGTTTGTTAGTTGAAGAAAGCATTACATGGACTTAAACAAGCCCCAAGAGCATGGTATGCTAGATTGGACAAGTGTTTGCTAAAGCTTGGATTCAATAAAGGTACTGTTGGTAGTAATCTGTATTTCAAGATTGATCATGATAAAGATTTGATTGTTGAAGTCTTTGTTGATGATATCATTTTTGGAGGAGATGATAGTTTGTGCATGAAGTTTTCCGATGAGATGCAAAATGAGGTTGAGATGTCTATGATTGGTGAGATGAAATTCTTTTTGGGATTGTAAATTACTTAGTTAGATAAAGGGATCTTCATATCTCAGTCAAAATATGTGAAAGAATTGCTAAAGAAGTTTGGTATGGAAGATTCAAATCCAGTTGGTACACCTATGGTGATCGGATGCAATTTGACACAAGGTGATGATTCTCTGAAAGAAAATCAAACTAGATACAAATCGATGATTGGTGGATTGCTTTATTTGACTCAAACTAGACCAGATATCATGAATGATGTATGCATTGTTGCAAGATTTCAAGTTGATCCTAATGAATCTCATGTGACAATTGTGAAGAGGATTTTTAGATAATTGAAGGGGACAGTTGATCTTGGTCTGTGGTATCTTAAAAATGACAATCTTCCTTTGAGTGCTTTTACTAATGCTGATTGTGCAGGTGATATGGATGAAAAAAAGAGTACTAGTGGTGGTGCATTTTTCTTGGGTAAGAAGCTGATTTGATGGTTAAGTAAGAAGCAAAATGCCATTTCTTTATCTACTGCAGAGGTAGAATACATTGTTGTTGCTAACAATTGTACTCAAGTATTGTGGATGAAGCAGATGTTAGAATATATCAGAGTTGTGTATGATGAATCTATTGCTATATTCTATGATAATTCAAGTGCAATTAAAATTTCTAAGAATCCAGTGCTGCATTCAAAGACGAAGCACATATCTATCAAGTTTCACTTTTTGAGAGAGAAGGTGAGTGAAAAGGAAGTCAGATTGGAGTATATCTTTACCAAGCCATTGCTTAAGGATACTTTTGAGTAACTTAGAGGGAAGTTAGGGGTGATTACCCCTCCTAATCAGAACTAAGATGCATTGTCTTGCATCAGTCCATGCATTTCACAGTCATATATTGATCCAGATTGATGTTGTGGTGGCTGCTACTCAGGGGGAGTAGTCAGACGTTCATATATGTGGTTCAAAGCTTGTGTGGAAAAGAGATAGTTTTCATTGATGTCAAAGGGGGAGAAGAGTCATGTGAAAAACTATTAATTATTTAAGGAGAAGAGTCATGTGGGGAGAAGTGTTGTGTGAAAGAGTTGAGGAGAAAAGAGTCAGAACCTAAGGGGGAGTAAGTGCTAAAGATAGTTGCATTGATGGTTTTTTTCACATCATGTGTTGCCATCAATGCCAAAGGGGGAGATTGTTGGATGTTGTGGTTGTTTTACTGATATGTGGTTGTCATTGATGCCAACAATATTACCATTAATTTATTTGAGGCTGTATATGTCAAGGATATTGAGAAAATTATAATAGAATAAGTTGCAAGTTATTAGTGGTGAAGTGAAGTTCAGTCTGTTGGTTTACCCAGTACGCTGATGATCAATGGTTGTGAATTAAAGGGTTTCTTTTTGAGTATATCTAGTTTATCCACGTTAATTTTTAGAGATTCATGTGAATATTTGATCGAGTTATGAGTAGTTCTATTCTGACAGTCATTTTGTTGCTTTAGTTGGTGTTCCTTATTGAAGATGGTGTGATTCTAGCAAGTTAGTTGTTGTATATGCTTCTCTGGTGATTCATGATGTTTTTGGATGTTTCTATATTTTTCTCTATTTGTGTTGCATGCCCACGTTGATCGTGATGCTCACAATTGGAGATTTTCTCTTACATGTTCATGTTTTTCATGTTCTTGGCCAACAAGGTGTTCAAGCATGTTGTGGATCTTCGAGGAATAATTATTTGAAGTGTTTTCATGTTTGAGGATTTTATTTTGGGTCTCCACTATGTTGTGGTTGACCTTGGTTGATTCACATTGAAAATTATTTATTGTTTTGGGCTAACAGTTTGTTTTCATTTTATTATTTTATTGAGGCTAACATGTACTGATGTAATTTCTTGTTGCGGATATATATGAGTGACTTTTTTATCATTTGAAGGCATGAGTATGTGAAGTGTGTGAGTCCTGTGTGCGATTAAAAGGTAGAAGAAGAGTGTGAATAAGAATGAGAAAAATATGAAGAAGTGTTCATGTGCTTAACCCGAATTGTAATCAGGCATTTGCAGATGCTATTTTTCTTAGTTCAAATCTTGTAGATGTAATCCAAATATTTCTGTAAGACAGTGAGTCTTCCTTTTGTAATTGAGTAGTGAGCTCTAGGAAGTGCACCTGAATGCATGCACATTCCCCATTCACATTTCTTTATACTTTTAATAGGTTATAATCTTGTGGTCTAACCTTCACCATGGTTTTTCCCCTAATAGGGTTTCCATGTAAAAATCTTGGTGTTATGTGTGTTTTTGATGTGTTGCTGATTTATGCTTTCATGGTTATTGATCAAATTTTAGAATAAGGTTAATAAGTTGAATAAGTTTGAAATTCTATGACAATTGATTCACCCCCCCTCTCAGTTGTCTACCCTTGTGTTTCCAACATCATCCAACCCTCCATCAAATTTTTATCTTTCACTTCATCAAACTTTGCAAAACTTTCGAATACACCAACACTTTGGACTTAAAACATCAATCAACACCAAACCCTAACTTTCCTATTTTTTATGTGAAATGTATCCTTTTCCATGCATTTAGACAAGTTAGTTATCATCTTTGAACTATTTCATCTTGAAGGTCACGAGTCTACCCTAAATATTTACAAGTTCATCAACATCCTTTCTCCAACATCAAACATCAAACTCTTAAGTCAAACGTTTTCCAAAATAATTGCAAAAATCACTCTCCACATCACCCATATTTTTATCCCCCATTATCATCATTTCTCCCAAAAGACTTAGAGCATTTTTACCTATATTTGAGTCAAATAGAGAGTTCAAACATTACAAAACACAACACAACTCTCTCACAGGTGACACAAAATTTATGGTAAAGACGAGATCATAACACAAGAGAATCATGGAGAAAACCAAAGTCACATTTACCTCAAGTGATCCAAATCATTTAGAATTTGATCCAAGAAGTCAAGTTACTCCTTCGCAACAACCATCATCTCCATCAAGACTATATGATATTGAAGAAATTATTAAAAACCCATTTGAACTCACTAGGGATGAACTCATGGAACACCAAGCCTTTGAAAATGTAGCTCCAATTTCCCCCTGATTTGTTGCACAAGATTTAATGCAAAGCTTCACAACTCCATCCCTATGCATAAATAAAATGTCTTCTCCTAATACTACAACTAGCCTTGCTAAGGACTTTGGTCTAACCCTTCCATTTGAAAGCAACACACTTGTGGGAACACTTGAAACCAATCCCCCACCTCCAACAACCACTTGGACACCTACCTTTGGTGCTCCTCCTGTTCCCGAAGATCCTAAACAACCATACACACCTCTTGAACTTCATTATTCCACATCTACTTCAACATATCAGGGACACCCCTCTTCATCCATGCCCATGAGTAACACAAGTGTTCCTACCATCACACAAAGAAGCAGAGACCAAATATATCAAAACAACACACAAGGACATGCCAATACCATACCACAAAGCCAAAACTTAATGAAAATAGGGACATATTTACCCAATCCTATAGTTGGTTCATCGATTCCATTGGTTTCACAAGGAACATCCATTATCAATCCACCTCAAGACAATCCATTGGTCACAAATCCTATCAATCAAAGTAATACCTTGTTCAAATCCCTATCACAAGGAAATCCTCAAGACATGGGACAAGGGAATATTTTTAAAACATGGACTCAAGGTATCAATGTGCCCTTAACATTGTAAAACCTAATGGAATCATCATCATTTTTCCCTACCATTCCCGTTACTATGCAAAATAAAATGGGACCTCAAAATTTCATTCCTCCATCTCAATCCACCATCACACAAGGAATGTTGCACCAAGGGAACCCTTCACCTCTCATCAAAAATCTGCTACTCATTCCAAACATCAACCTCCATAATGCATCATAGATGTCCCAACCACCTGATCCTACATTGCAAGCACATTCCTTGTCCTTACAACAAGCACAAAAAGCATATTGACAAGCTATCCAACAACAACAACAAGCAGCCCTAGCAACACAACAACAATAGAAACAACAACAAGCAGTTCTAGCAGCAGCACAACAACAACTACAAGAAGCAACCCTAACAACACAACAACAAGAAGCTATCCAACAACCAAAAAAACAAGCTATCGAACAACAAAAACAACAATAAGCTATCCAACAATAGCAACAATAAGAAGTAGCCTTAGTGACACCAAAAGAAACACAACAAAAACAACAACAAGCAACCTTAGTAGCACAATAAGCAACACAACAACAACATCAAGCTCATCAAGCAGCCTTAGTAGCACAACAACAACATCAAGCCCAACAACAAGCCCTTGTGGCACAAAAACAACAAGAAGCTCAACACCAAGCCTTAATAGCTCAATAATATGCCCAAAAAAAACAACCAATTTCCTACTATAATCCCCAAGAGAACATCATCAATACTAATGCGTTAGGAACATATGCATCAATACCCCAATCACCTTCACTAAATCCTACACCACCAGACACCCCATACAACAAATCATATCAAAATACCCCATACAACATCCCACCATATGTTCCTCCACCAAACCCGCAAGATGATCTAGTATCACAATTTAAGGTGCTATCACAAGAAATATAAGATCTTCACATGGGCAAGGCAAAGAAACCCCGTACATAGAATCTATGTCCCTATTCATTCAATCGAAACATAGCAATGGTACCATTCCCTCCTGGTTTTGAAATCCCCAAATTCGATAAATACAAAGGGAGAAGAATTCCTATGGACCATGTCAAGGAATTCAACATCATGTATATGGAGGTGTGATGTAGGAGCATCCTTGGTTCTTGGCAATCTTGCATCAATCAAAAATATTTTCTTTTAATTTTTATTCTTGTTCTGTTCTTACTCAATTCATGTTGGTGGATTTGTCATATTTTCTCACTAGACCTTGTGGATCTATGTTTACATCGTGGACATGTTCATTTTCCTTATTCCAAGATTTGGGCATGATTGGATCTTTTTCCGGAAAGTTATCGCTTCCAAATTTAGTGACAGTTTCTTGAACCGACACTAGAATAATTTTGAAGTCTAACGACTAGTTTGATCACTTGTGGATCTTTCCCGTAACTTATGGATCTTAATGGTGTGATTTTAATTGTTCTGTGGAGTGTCCTTGACCTTAATTATAGGTCCACACTTCATCTTATGCACTTGTTGATGGAGTAATTCAAATTTGAGGCTGACCTATTCATGCGCAAGTTACATTTTTCTTCATTAGAGATTGTGATGATCTTTGGCTAACGTGGAAGATTCTAGATCTGCATATATGATATAAAGCTTGTAATAGATCATTAGAAGGCATAATTTGATTAAGTAGAATGATATAGGTTTGATATGTAAGATTTCACTCGCATTGACGAGCATATAGGGATGTTCTATTTTTGAACATGTCATAACAGGCCTGTGAGCCAGATTTGTAAGCCCAGATGTTGCCGGCCGAATGTAATTGAGATTTTTGATAATATGAAAGTTTGAATCTACATTTTCCTCCAATTTCTATGTTGCTTATGTTGTGTTACTCCTGCTACATGGTTTGGATTCTTCTCTTTGAGGACCCTCCTACCGTGGCTGCACCAGATTGGTATCAAAGTGAGGTTTGATCCATGAGAGATCATCAGAATTTGCGGATTCCTATTGAATATTTGTTGTGGGGTGGTGGATTGAGGATATGACCTGCATCTGTAGAGGACTTGTGTAAAGATGGTGGGAAGAAGAAATGGCAGAGGAAATGGAGCGCGTGGAAATGTAGACCTAGCTATGATGGAAATGTTAAGAGGAATTACTTCTAGATTAGATGCAGTTGAAATGGCCTAGAGGAGAGGTCGACTAGTTGATGATGTGAGTGATGAAGAAGTAGAAGTATAGGAAGAAAGAGGAAGAGAAGAGCAACCTGGCCTTGATTAGGGAGAAGAGAGGTTCATAAGAGCCCTAACTAGAGTGAATAAAAAACCACATTTCAATCCACTAGAATAGAGGTAAATTAGATTATGAGGAATTGCTTGATTGGATAATAGAAATGGAAAATTATTTTGATTTTGAAGGTACCACTGAAGACAAGAAGGTGAAATTTTGTTGTACAAATTTGAAAGGACATGCATCCCTTTGGTGGGAACATTTACATACATATATGCAAAGAAGAGGAAAGGAGAAGATCAAATAATGGGATTAGATGGTGAATGAGTTGAAGAAAAAGTTTATGCCTGCAGACTATCAAATTAGTTTGTTCTAAAAACTGCAAAATTTGAAGCAGAAGGAGTCAAGTGTGACAGAGTATACTAAGGAGTTCTATAAGCTGAACATTATATCTAGACATTCAGAGGATGAGAATGAGCAAGTAGCTAGATATGTGAATGGTTTGAGGCCATCTATAAAAGATGAGATTAATTTGATCAAGTTGCAGAGTGTGGAGGAGGCATATCAATGTGCCCTAAAAGCAAAGGAGAAGCTAAATAAAATACATGAGCAGAGATAGAGAGGAAGAGGTGGAAGATTTAAGAGAGGAAGAACTTTTGCTAGAGGAGTAAGATGATATTTTGTAGATTAGAACAAGGACAAGGAAGTCAATAAGAATGATAATTCGTACCATAGAGGTGATGGAAACTCTTATAGGAGAGGAGGATATGGTGGTTACCGAAATGAAGGTTATAGAAAAGATGATAGAGGACAAGAGAAAAGAGTATTCAGGGGAACTTGTTTTAAATGTGGTGGAGAAGGACATAGAGCATTTGAATGCAATTGGGGAGAGACAAGTAGAAAGACAAAAAAAAAGAGAACAACCTTTGTTGAGGAGGATCATGATGGATCATCTAATAAATTGGAAGATAGAGAAGTTTTGGTGAATAAAAGAGTATTATGTCAAAATGAGATGGATCAGGAACCAGTGCAGAGAAATAATTTATTTTGGAATAGATGCAAGGTAGCTGGTAAATGTAGCAAAGTGATTGTTGATAGTGGAAGTTATGAGAACTTGGTTTCTAAAGATATGGTGACCAAATTGAAGTTGGAAAGGTTGAAACACCCGAAGCCCTATCAGATAGTATGGATTCAACATGAGCATAAGATACTGGTAAGTCAACAATGTTTGGTGAAATTGAAGATAGGAAATTACCATGCTGGAGTTTTGAGTGATATCATGCCTATGGATGTATGCCATGTTTTGTTGGGAAGACCTTAGAAATATGATAGACAAGCTATTCATGATGGAAATAAGAACACATATATATATTTTTTCTAATGGGATGAAACAATTTTTTTTGCCATTAGAAGATGTTCCTAGAGTCAAGGTTTGTACGAGTGCTAGAATTTGTTTGGTTGATGGAAGGAGATTTCTGGATGGATTGAGACATGAGAACATGTGCTATGCCTTGGTTCCTAAGAAGAATGAAGACTTGAAGCATGTAGAAGAACAACTAGAAGAGGTAAAGGAGTTGCTGAAAAAATATGAGGAGATCATTTCAAATAATTTACTTGATGAATTTCCACCTATGAGGAGTATGAGTCATTGCATGGATCTGGTTACTGGAGCTAGTTTTCCTAATAAAGCACACATTGGATGACACTGACAGAGAATGAAGAGTTGAATAGATAAGTGCAAGAATTGTTGAAGAAGGGTTTGATTAGAGAAAGCTTAAGTCCATGTGCAATACCTGCTATGATAGCACCTAAGAAGGATGGTGAATGGAGGATGTGTACATATTCAAGAGCCATAAAAAATATCACAATGAAGTATAGATTTCCTTTTCCCTGGATGGATGAAATTATGGATTGTTTGAGTGGAGCTAGATACTTAACAAAGATTGATTTGAAGAGTGGGTATCATCAGATCAAAATCAGAGAAGGAGATGAGTGGAAGACAACATTGAAGACAAATGAAGGATTGTATGAGTGGTTGGTGATGCCTTTTGGACTAAAAAATGCACCGAGTACTTTCATGAGGCTAATAAATGAGGTATTTAAGAAATTCTTGGGTAAGTTTGTGATTGTTTACTTGGATGGCATCTTGATTTTTAGTAAGAGTAGAGAAGAACATTTGTTGCATATAAGACAATTTTTGTAGAGGTTGAGAGAAGAGTAGTTACTGATAAACATTAAGAAGTGTAGTTTCATGAAGGAAGAATTGGTATATCTAGGATTTGTGATATCTGTGGATGGATTGAAGATGGATCTTGAGAAGGTAAGAGCAATTGTTGAGTGGCCTACACCAAATAGAATTGGATAAGTAAGATCATTTCATGGATTGATTAGTTTCTACTGAAAGCTTATTAGGAATTCTAGTTCTATTTGCAGTCCTATAACAAAAACAATGAGAGGAGATAAGAAGGATTTTAGGTGGAAATTTGGAGCAAACCAAAGTTTTGAGTAGTTGAAACAAAAGGTGACTCAAAAAATTGTGTTACCTTTACCATATTTTAATAAGGTATTTCAAGTAGACTATGATGCAGGTGGGAATGGAATTGGAGCAATATTAAGTCAAGAAGGGATACCTGCAACTTATTTCAATGAGAAATTGAATGATGCTAGGAGAAGATATTCAGTGTATGATCAAGAGTTTTATGCCATAGTTCAAGCCTTGAAGAAGTGGAGACAATACTTGTTTCCTAAAGAGTTTGTGTTGTATACGAATCATCAAGATTTATAATATTTGAATAGTCAAGGTAAGTTGAATTAGAGACACATGAGATGGGTAGAATTCTTCCAGAGTTATAGTTTTGTTTTGAAGCATAGGAGTGGAAGTCAAATAGAGTTGCTGATGCCTTGATTAGGAGAAGGAATTTATTGGCAGAGATGAGAGTGGAGGTTATAGGCTTTGATGAATTAAAGAACTTGTATGAGGAAGACTCAGATTTTGTAGAACCTTGGAGAGATTGTAAAGAACTAGTTTTGGAGGATAGGAGTCAGTGGTTGGATTATTTCATTTAGGAAGATATGTTGTTCAGAGGTAATCAATTCTGTATACCCCAAAGTTTAATGAGAGATAACTCGGTGAAAGAAAAACATTGTGGAGGATTGACATGACATTTTGGAATTGATAAGACAATAGCATTGGTAAGTGAGAATTAATTTTGGCCACATATCCATAAGGATGTTGAGAGATTTGTACAAAGTTGTAGATTTTGTCATGTTGCAAAAGGGAGTAGCCAAAATGTTGGATTGTATAAGCCTTTGACAGTTCCAAAGAGACCTTGGGAAGATATCAACATGGATTTCATACTTGGTTTGACAAAGACACAAAGAGGTAATGATTCTATATTTGTGGTGGTAGATAGATTTTCTAAAATGGCACATTTTATACCTTGTAAGAAGACAACAAATGCAGTACATGTAGCAGAATTTTTTTTCAAGGAAGTGGTCAGATATCATGGATTACCTAGGAGTATTGTTTTAGACAGGGATACAAAGTTTGTTGGTTACTTTTGGAGGATACTTTGGAAGAAGTTACAGATAAAATTGAGGTACAGTTCTTTTTTTCACCCATAGATTGATGGATATACAGAGGTAGTAAACAAGAGTTTTGGGAGTTTGTTGAGATGCTTGGTTGGAGAAAAGACTGGAAGTTGGGATTTAGTACTTGCACAAGCAGAGTTTGCTTACAATAATTTAGTGAACAAGAGTATCAAAAAAAAACCTTTTGAGATCGTTATTGGAGTTCATCTTGGAGTTATACTAGAGTTGAGAGACATTAGTATGGAAGATTAAAGGAGTGCAAAAGCAGAGGAATTTGCAGAACATATGAAGAAAGTGCATACTCAAGTGAAGGAGCAATTGGAAGATATGAACCAGAAGTATAAGAAGAAAGAAAATGAAAAGAGGAGACATAAGGAGTTTGAAGTTGGAGATGAAGTGATGGTATATTTGAGGAAGGAAAGATTTCTAGTTAGAACATACAATAAGCTAAAGATGAGGAAGTTTGGAACTTGTAATATTTTGAAGAAATTTGATTTAGGAAATGCATATGAAGTGGAGTTACTGGATGACATGGGTATATCACCTATATTCAACATTGTAGATCTAGATTAGTACCGGGAAGCAGAATTCAATGAAGACAGTAAAGAAAAATTGGAGGATCTATTCCTAAACAACAATTAGATGAGATAGAAGAGATTCTGGATATTAGAGATGGGAGGAAAACTTGTGGAAGGTAGTACAAAGAATATCTTGTGAAATGGAAAGGAAGGCCAATGGAGGATTCTTCTTGGATTTCATAGGCTAAGGTAGACCATATTGGTTTTGCTTTAGCCCTAGAAAAGTGAGGGACTCACTTTTCAATAACCCCAGATGTCTGATGCAGGATCATCCTTGATTCTTGGTAATCTTGCATCAACCAAAAATATTTTCTTTCAGCTTTTGTTCTTTTTCTGTTCTTACTTAGTTCATGTTGGTGGATTCATCATTTTTGCTCACCAAACCCTATGGATCTATGTTTACAATGTGCAAATGTTAATTTTCCTTATTCCAAGATTTGGGCACAATTGGATCTTTTTTTGACAAGTTATCGCTTCCAGATTTAGTGGCAATTTCTTGAACTAGCACCAGAGTAATTTTCAAGCCTAACGACTAGTTTGATCACTTGTGGATCTTTCCCATAACTTGCAGATCTTAACAATGTGATTTTAATTGTTCCATGGAGTGTCCCTGACCTTAATTATAGGTCCACACTTCATCTTATGCAACTGTTGATGGAGTAATTCAAATTTGGGGCCGACCTATTCATGCACATGTTACATTTTCTTTCATTGGAGATTGTTATGATCTTTGGTCGATGCAGAAGATTCTAGATCTATGGATATGATATAAAGCTTGTCATATATCATTAGAAGGAATAAGTTGATTAAGTAGAATGATATAGGTTTGATATGGAAGATTTCACTTGCATTGTGGAGCATATAGGGATGTTGTATTTTTGAACATGTCCTAACAGGCCTGTGAGCTAGATCTGTAAGCAAAGGGGAAAATTTCACTAATTTCTTGCAATGATGGAGACAAAGAGCTAGTAAAACTAAATGGACACTTCTCGATGAACAACAAGTGGGAATCATCATCACAAATCTAGACCCAGATCTATCCTTCCACTTGAAAATGTAGTGCATCAAATCTTATGACAAGCTTTTCCCTAGAGCCCTTAACATTGAGAGGGCTCTAATCTCACAAGGAAATACTCAAGCTTATAAAGTCAATCACCCATCAACTAGTTCAAATGACAAGCCTCGTGTCTGGGCTAAGAAAAAAATGTAACAAATGATGGTGTGGTGGATTCTAAGGTAGTCTTAATTGTTCCTAGACCAAAAAAAATCAATTTGCTAACTTTCGATCGATTGTGCAAAAAATAACACCTCATCAAAACAATCAGATCAACAACACAAAATCACAACAGAGGTGAACCAACAACAAGAAAAACTATCCTAAATGAAATTACACATAGTTATCAAAGCCCATCGATCCATCACGAAAAAGCTGGTAGAGTCAAATTTGCTAACACTTCCCAACTTTGAAAACTACCAAGAACCACAAGAAAATCCATCTTGGTACAATGAGAATGATCTCTATGACTTTCAAAAAATAAAAGGACATAAAATGATGAACTACATGAGGCTCAAAAATATTATCCAATATCTCATAGAGAACGACACCATATTTGTTGAGGTACCAACAGAGAATCAAGATCTTAAGATATACAAAAACCCTATGCCAGATCATAGCAAGGGGGACAATAATGGAAAAGCTAAGGATTACACAAGCGTGAAACATACCTATTCCAATGTGGTAGATTCTTGCGATATTGTCATCACAGTCATCACCATCAAAGGTCCTAGTGCAAAATGTGGAGTCACCACGCGATGCAGAAAAATTACCATTCAAGGAGTCCCACCCCAATCTAGGGCACAACCTACTTAGCCAACCACAAGTCCCAAAAAGTACAATCTCTTAGAGCAACTTAAAAAACCCCCACACAAATATCAATCTTGGAACTATTGAGGCTATCACCCATACATAGGGAAGTCTTGGAGAAAGTGACAGGATGTCGTTAGGTCCTAACACTTTAGTGAATAATGACAAGGGAGCAAACCCGAGACACAGAAAATGATGCAAACAACCAAAGAAATTTTATTATTATTTAGAATGGAACTTATTACATGTAGAGGATCCCAAATCCTTGGGATTTGCGATACATGCAAGCTACAAAAGTTTTAGAAATTACATAAAATTACAGAAGTTCTCCATAAAATTATAGAAGTTCTCCTCTTCGCAGCATGCGAACTCTTTTCCCAAAAAAAACTATCTAAAAATTAGAAACTAGCCCATAAATAGCCCCTTTTCAGTTTGAAGCCAAAAAAAAAATTCAAGATAATATTTTTGGTGGTTTGGCGCCAAAAATTACAATTTGAAATTCAAACATTGAGTCCTAATTCGAAAATTGGCAATTTTCCAAAAATCAGCCAACTTCCAGAAGCCATAACTTTTGATCCGGGACTTAGTTTTTTGAACTGTTTGCATTGTTGAAAAGGTATCAAAGTAAAGAATGTGCTAAGAAACTTCTCCATGGTTCTGATGATTTATGGGCCTGTACAAGACCGTTTAGTGCCTCAAATTGGACTCAAAAGGTTTTTCAAGGCAAAAGCAGAAATTGGAACTTGAATAATTTTCAAACTGTGAAGGATCTTGACATGATTATTTCGCAAAATTTCTTATTTTTCCATCATGAACCTTCCCATAAATTTTTTTCTTCCCACACCTTCAAATTTACACCTGCTAAAAATAGCAATTGAGTAGAAAAAGCAGAAAAACAATTCTGAAAGTTGGGAACTCTTACTTGACGAAAAAGGGTATCCAAAAATGAAAAAACTCTACAAAAAGAAAACAAAAGGAACATAAATGGAAAGCATGTTTTTTGGGTGATGCAAGATTTCCCTCACACCACTGGATGCTCTTGCATCAGAAACCCAGGGTAATTTCAGAAGTGACTCCGTCACATCTCATGGTTGAGGAAAACCCAAATGGTCAACCTCTGTCTTAGATAGCCAGGATGAATCTTCCATAGGCCTTCCTCTCCACTTCATCAAATATTCTTCATACTGCCTGTTTCTGGTACTCCTTCCCACACGGCTATCCAGGATTTCTTCAATCTCCTCCTTTTTTGAAGTAGATGCTGGAATGCCACACTGTTCCATTGTTGGTATTTCCTCTGCACCACCTTCATGATACTCTGTAAAATATGAAATATTGAACACAGAGGAAATTTTGACTCCATCGAGCAACTCTACCTCATATGCATTCCATGAATCATGCCTCTTCAAAATTTTATAGGGACCAAACTTCTTGATCTTCAATTTTTTAGAGGTTCCCATTGGAAACCTTTCTTTCCTCAAGTGGACCATCACTTCATCACCAATCTGAAACTCCTTATACCTCCTCTTTTGATTTTCCTTAGCCTTATACTGCATATTCATCTTTGTAATATGTTCTCTTACCTTCTCATGTATATTCTTGATGTGCTCTGCAAAGTCTTTGGCCTCGACACTTATCTTCTTCTCTTGGTCCATCTTCCTCAATTATGAAGCAGTCCTGAGACTGCCTCCATACACAATTTGGAATGGTGATCTACCAGTGCTTCTGTTAACAAAATTGTTGTAAGAAAATTCTGCTTGGGGTAAGATCAAGTCCCATCCCTTGGGTTTATCTCCTACCAAGCATCTGAGTAGGTTACCCAAACTTCTATTCACAACCTCAGTTTTCCCATCAGTTTGTGGATGGTGTGTAGAAATGAACTTGAACTCTATTTTAAACTTCTTCCACAAGGTCCTCCAAAATTACCTAACAAATTTTGTGTCACGATCTGAGACTATACTCTTTGGTAGACTATGTAGTCTCACCACCTCTCTAAAGAAAAAGTCAGCAATGTGGACTACATCATGGGTCTTCTAGCATGGGATGAAATGTACCATCTTCAAAAACCTATCAACTACCACAAATACTGAATCATTCCCTCTCTGTGTCCTTGGAAAACCAAGAACAAATTCCATACTTATATCCTCCCACGACCTCCCTGGTATAGGTAAGGGCTAATACAACCCAGTATTCTGGCTCACTCCTTTCGCCATCTGACATACCCTACAACTCTGCACAAACTTCTTCACATCTTGTGATAACTGAGGCCAATAGTAATGCTCACTGAGAATGGAAATGGTCTTATCCCGACCAAAATGTCCTGCCATTCCTCCACTGTGCTTCTCCTTTATTAGGTTCTCCCTCATGGAACTCCTTAGAATACACAATTGGATTCCCTTAAACAACATTCCGTCCTAGATTATGAAATCCATCCACTTCGTCCTGTCAACTGTAATAGGCTCCTTGCAAGGTTTCCAAGCCTCTGTGAAATTAGGATCTTCAGGATACAATGTTTTGAGTTCATTGAACGCAACCACTTAAATCTGCATCTCTGTCAACAATGTTTTCCTCCTACTTAAGGCATCTGCAACCCTATTCGACTTGCCACTCCTATGCTTTAAAACAAAGGTATAACTCTGCAAAAATTCTACCCACTTCATATGCCTCTGATTTAATTTTCCTTGACTACTTAGGTACTGTAATGCTTGATGATCAATATACAAAAACAATTCCTTCAGAAACAGATAATGTCTCCATTTCTTTAATGCTTGAACTATTGCATAAAATTCCTGATCATATACAAAGTACTTTCTCTTTGCGTCATTTAACTTTTCATTGAAATAGGCAATGGGCTTAACTTCTTGGCTCATCACTACACCAATGGCACAACCACTAGCATCACAATCCACCTGAAACACCTTATTGAAATATGGGAGGGCTAAAACTAGTTGCTCTGTCACCTTCTGCTTCAACAGATCAAAACTCTTTGTTGCTCCAGTGCTCCACTTGAACTCTTTTCTATCCCCTCTCATTGTTTCAGTCAGGGGTGCACAAATACTACTGAAGTTTCTAATGAACTTCCTATAAAAATTGGCCAAACCATGAAAATATTTCACCTCAGTAGTAGTTCTTGGGGTAGGCCATTCTAGAATAGCCTTCACCTTCTCTGGATCCATCTTGAGACCTTCTACCAAGACAACAAAACCCAAGTACACTAACTCCTTCTTCACAAAACTACACTTCTTCAAATTAATAAAAAAATTCTCTTCCCTCAACTTCTCAAAAGCTCTATGAATATACATTAAATTCTCATCCAAAGTCTTACTAAAAATCAAAATATCATCTAGATATACAATAACAAAACTTCCCTGAAACTCTTTTAGTACCTCGTTCATGAGCCACATGAATGTGCTCGGTGCATTGGTTAGACCAAAGGGCATGACTAACCACTCGTACAAGCCCTCCTTGGTCTTGAAGGAATTCTTCCAATCATCACCCTCTTGAATTCGAATTTGGTGATATCCACTTTTCAAATCTATCTTTGTGAAGTACTGAGCTGCACTCAAACAGTTCATTAGGTCATCCATTCTTGGCAAGGGGAAATCTATACTTGATAGTTATCTTGTTGATGGCCCAGGATTCTGTACACATCCTCCACTCCCCATCCTTCTTCGATGCTATTACTGTAGGTACTGCACATGGGCTCATACTCTCTTGAATCAAACCCTTTCTCAACAACTCCTGAACTTTTTTGTTCAACTCCTCATTTTCTACAGGAGTCATTCTGTGAGCTACCTTATTTGGAAAACTAGCTCTAGGGATCAAGTCAATCTAATGATTGATCTTCCTCATTGGTGGTAAACCCTTAGGTACGTTATCAGAAATAATCTCCTAAAACTCATGCAATAGTCTAGAAACTTCTACTGGCACCTTCTCACTATCTTCCTTATCCATTCTTGGAATCAATGCATAACACATATATTCATGCTTCATGCCTTCTAAAAATTTCTTTCCATCAACAAAACAAATTCTAGCACTACTGCATACCTTTTATTCATCCTTCATTAGGGAATAAGTGTTTGCATGGCCATCATGTACAACACTCCTATCGAACTGCATCAGCCTCCCCAACAACATGTGACATGCATCCATTGGGATGATATCACAAAGTACCTCATCATGATAGCTTCCGATCTTGAAATTCACCAGGCACTGCTCATTGACCAGAACTTTGTGGTCTTTCGACAGCCAAGCAATCAGCTATGGATGTGGATGCCTTTCCATTTTTAGCTTCAACTTCATAACCATCTCTTCTAACCCTAGATTATCGGTTCTCCCACTATCAATAATGACATCACAACATTTGTCTTCACACTTGCACCTTGTGCGGAACAAATTCTTCCTCTGTTCTAGCTCCTTCTCTTTAGTCACCAAGGCTCTTCTAACTAGTAGGTATTCTCCCCTTTCTGCATCATCTGAATGCTCAGATTGAGCCTCCTCATCTGCATGTGCAACCCTTCCATGACCTTCCAACCTTCTGTCTATCCTTCCTTGGTGTTGTGGGAATTCATAGGCTCGATGCCCTTCTTCACCACAATGGAAACAAGTTCCTCTAAAACCACCTCTTTCGAGTCCTAGACCAGATCTTCCTCGTCCTCTACCTCTTTGATCACCACTTTTTTGATCATGAGGGTGGTAGAAGTTATCATTCTTCTGGCTTTGACTGGTACCCACATCTTCATTTTTCCTTTCATCTTCATTTCGGCTCCCAGAAGATCTTCCACTACCCCTTCCGCTTTGACCTCCTCGTCCTTTTTGCTTGTTGTCAAATATTTTGTTCAACTTCTCCTCAACTTTTAGAGAAAACTGGTATGCATCCTCAATGGTGGTCACTCTGACCAGGCTTACTCCTCTTGAATGCTCGGTCGTAACCCATTAAGATAACAGGCTACCTTCTCCTTGTTGGCCTTTGCATGGCCCATTTTGATGACCATCTTGTGAAAATATTCTGTGTATTCTTTCACAAATCTACTCCCTTGCTTCAACCCTTGCAATTTCTTTAGTAGATCTAACTCGTAGTCCACTGGTATGAATTGCTTCTTTAGTTTCTCCACCATGCGATCCCAACTGCTTATCTTTCCTTTTCCTCTTCGATTTCTATCCAACTGGACCTCTTTCCACCAAATATTGGCATGGCCCTTCAGCTTTATTTTTGCAAACTTAACCCGATTTGGTTCCTCTACTTCTTCATACTCAAAATATTCTTCTAGCTTGTTGATCCAGTCGATCAACTCTTCCGAGTTCAGACTTCCAAAATAACTGGGGACTTCTATTCTGGGTCTTTTTCCAATCTTCGAAATGGCCCTAATTGGCTACATTTGATCTTGATCAATAGCTTCTTCTTCCTCTTCTACATCTGTTTCTTCCACCTCTTCTTCATCTTCACTTTCTTCTCTCCTTCTTGGGTTTAACCCTCTTCTCATTTGTTCTTGCAATGCATCAATTTGTCTCTGGAGGGATTTGAAACCCTTAGCTGCAAATGGATCTCTTCCACCAACATTTCTCCCACCTCTTCCACCTCTTGCACCACCACGCCTACTAGGAATCACTCTTGGAGGCATCTTAAATACCTTGAACCCACAACCACGGTCCTGGTGCGAACTGCCTCACGATTGACAATTTGTCCACATGCTCAAGAAAGCCCACTCTAATACCACCTGACGAAGGAGCAAACCCGAGACACATAAAATGATGCAAACAACCAAATAAATTTTATTATTATTTAGAATGGAACTTCTTACATGTAGAGGATCCCAAATCCTCGAGCTCTGTGATACATGCAAGCTACAAAAGTTTCAAAAATTATAGAAAATTATAGAAGTTCCCCTCTTGACAGCATGCGAACTCTTTTCCCAAAAAAAGCTATCCAAAAATTAGAAACTAGCCCATAAATAGCCCCTTTTTGGTTTGGTCCCACTAACAGCATTCGAGATAATATTTTTGGCAGTTTGGCGCCAAAAATTACAATTTAAAATTCAAACATTGAGTCCTAATTTGAAAATTGGCAATTTTCCAAAAATCGGCCAACTTCTGGAAGCCATAACTTTTGATTTGGGACTCTGTTTTTCAAACCGTTTGCACCATCAAAAAGGTGTTGGAGTGAAGAATGTGCTAGAAACCTGCTTATTTGGTTCTAATGATTTATAGGCCCATACAAGACTGTTTAGTGCCTCAAACTAGACTCAGAAGGTTTTTCAGGGCAAAAAGTAGAAACTATAACTTGAATAAATTTCAAACCGTGAATGATCTTGACCTGATTATTTCGCCAAAGTTCTTATTTTTCAATCATGAACCTTCTCATAAATTTTTGTCTTCCCACGCCTTCAAATTCACACCTGCTAAAAATAGCAGTTGAGCAGAAAAATCAGAAAAGCAGTTTTGAAAGTTGGGAACTCTTATTCAACGAAAAGGGTATCCAAAAATGCAAAAACATCTACAAAAAGAAAACAAAAGGAACATAAATGGAAATCATATTTTTTGGGTGATGCAAGATTTCCCTCACACCACTGGATGCTCCTGCATCAAATAAACACATCAATATAATGATCGGGTAGTGTCCGACGACTGTATGCAATAGAGGACATCTCAACTTCTCTCTTAAGCACTAATCTACTAAATAAAAATTCTAATCTAAAGAGCCTCTAATCTAGAAAGCAATAAATCATCTATTTAGAAAGCACGAAAAATAACTCAAATCAGAAGACATAAAACTAAGAATCTAAAAAGCATCACCATTAAAATAGAAAGAATGGAAATGATTAACCTAAAGAATGCATAAATTGCTGAAGAGGTAAAGCATGTAAAGAAATTAGGAAACATTTATCTACTACAGAGAATCAAAAGTTAACTGCTATTCATAAAACCATTAATCAAAATCAACTGAAGAAAGGTGCTCCAGACATTCAAATGCTAAGCTCAAAAGCTACAGACTTAGTTACAACCTACAGGCTTAACACTAACAATATAATATGTACGAGTGGAAATAAAATGAAATTTCAACTTCTATTCTATCAAAGGAAAATGTAGAACATGAAACAAATACTTATCTATCTATTTCTAACACTTGAGTGGCCATATCATGGGTGTATCTACTGCTACTTCAAAACACATGCACTGGAAAATCCTTTTTGTTACTTCATTCCAAAAATTCATCCATATTGTACGGTAATTCAAAGGAAGGTGGGAAAAATAATATTCATATGGTAGTTTTTACTCAAAAGACAAATTGACAGCATAATGATAATCTTCTTCTCATTATTTGTAACAATTACATATTTATATAAAAAATGGCTAACAAAAATCCTATTTTTTAGTCAATCAAGTCTTTCAATAGATTTCCCATAGTAAAAGGGACTTAAGAGCCCATGATATACAATATTAAAGAGGCTTTGCATGAGCCATAAAGTTTTTGAAACTAAAAAATAACAAAATTATAAAAAGCTCAGCCAAAACGTATGCTCCTAGCATTCCAACACCCGCTCGCTAGATTTCAAAAGTATGAGACCCAATGAATCATTTGCCTTTTGACTGGAATGGCCAATGGTGGTGGAGTTGACCTGCGAAAATACTCAAGAATAAACCATTAAATCAACATAAGTTGGTTTGTTTTAATTAACTCCAAGAAATAATTTTGTATGATTATTCATAGAAAGAAAAGTAATTATTTTTCCTAAAGGTAATCAATTGGTAGAGTAATTTGGGCTAGAAGGTTTATATTTGTATATTGAGGCCATTATGTTGATGAGATTATTTTGACCTCATCAGAAAGCTTTATTAGAGTCATCCATTCTCGAGGATATTGATACTGATCAATTTCAAGCTATGATAGGCCATATCGCTAATCATCTTCTCACTTTTTCCAAGCAAGACCTACCATCGTAACCATATCATAACCGTTCTTTACACCTTGAGTTTATCATTCATAAGAACAAGGTTAAACGAGTCTTATTAGATGGATGTGCTAGTTTGAACATTTGCACCCTTTAGTTGATAAAAAATCTGGGCTACTTTGAAGATACCATTGAGAAAGCAAAGAGCACCACTACCAGAGCATATGATGACCAAGAATGGGTATCAAAAGGTATCATTGCACTTCCCATTCAAACGGGGCCTCTTAGTGCAGCAAATACATGCCAAGTGTTAGACCTTGATCTTCCCTATAACATCTTGCTTGGCCAACCATGGATCCACGCCTTAAAAGTTGTTGCTTTGACCTATCATTAGTGTGTAAATTTTCCTTTTAAGGGTCAAGAAATTACCATCCATGGAGATCCTGCGCATTTCTACTTCTACAAAAATCTTGAGGCCAAGTTCTATAAGATACCCCAAATACCCAAGAATGATGAAGGGCCTACACCATCTACCTCATTTGTTGACTCATCATCCTTGCATCTACCTAAAAAACAAAAATAACTATTATGTAGAACATTATAGACATCAAGGAAGTAATCCAAGATGATGGTTGTGGGAACTACAAGATAATGAAGAAAATCTTTGTCTTAGGAGAGTTACCTTCTCCTCAATCTCATGGGAAACCTACAACTAACACCAAAGAGCCTGGAACTATCAAGGTGGTGGCTACTACCTTCACCAAATGGGGAGATTTGAATCAAGAAGATGTTAATGAGGAGGATATCTCTAAACTCCTCTATCAAGATGAATGACCTATCCCCGCTCTTCCTATAGAAGATAATAACAAAGGATTGTAGCTCATGAAGGAAATGGGATATAACAAGAATGAGAAAATAGGACATAATGATAATGGTTTGCTATAATCCATCATTCCTGAGAAATGACTAAAGAATTTAGGCTTAGGTGCTACTACTAGCAAGGTCACCCTTATTGGAAAAGGTACTTTTGATAAACGAGTTGAGGCTTCCTCTTGGTCACCTACATCGCGTGATACAACCTTAGATAACTTTCCCCTTGATGTTGCTGATCTATTTGAGAATAAATCCCTCTTTATGATATCCATAACATCCTTTATCCAGAACAATCAACCAACTGAAATGTGCCTAGTCTACCCACAACTCATTGACATGGACCAACAAGGACCACCGATTCTAGATTTATTCGAAAATGATGAAGAAATCTCAAAATTCATGGGACTCTGTGCCAACTTACCATGGGAAGATCACAAAGCAGGTTTTGACATAGAGCTCAACACAGGGGCATACTTTGGGGAGATGATTGAATCCTTGAATTACAAAATTAATGAAATGCAACTAACATGCAGATCCTTGAGTGAAAAACACATGGTGGCACTCTTTGATCATAAAATAGTAAAAAAAAGGGACGTATCTGAGGGTGAAAACCTCATTGAGGCACCCAAGGATGAGGGATTCAATATCCCCCTTAGTGCAATGCATCCAAAGAAGTCATTCGCACTAGCAGAAAAGGCCATGCTAGTCACTGTGGGTACCGAAGAAGCACCTAAGATCACCTTCTATGTTGAATCTTTGCTGGACGAAGAGCAGAAGAACTTAGCAATATTCTTGAATGAGAACACAACTAACTTTGCATGGTCATACATAGATATTCCAGGGCTTGATCAAAAAATATTTTTGCATCATTTAGTAGTTTATCTTGAAGCCAAAGCTATAAAGCAAAAATTAAGGAAGATGCACCCTCAGATAACACTCTTGGTTAAAATTGAGTTACAAAATCTTCTTGACGTAGGATTCATCTGACTGATAGATTATCCCAAGTGGGTTTCAAACCTAGTACCAGTCTCAAAACCCATTGGGGGCATCAAAATCTGCATTGATTTTAGAGACTTAAACAAAGCATGCCCAAAGGATGATTTTCCTCTTCCTAATATCAACCTTATTGTGGACTTAATAGTTGGACATGAAATTCTATCACTCATGGATGGTTTTTCAAGCTACAATCAAATCATGATCACCAAGGAGGATCAACAAAAAAATGCATTCACTTGTCTATTGGGAACATATTGCTAGAATGTGATGCCATTCGGGTTAAGGAATGCAACAAAAACCTATCAAAGGGCCATGAATCTTATCTTCCACGACATGATCCACAAAATAGTTGAATATTATGTGGATGATATTTTGGAAAAAGAAAAGAAAAGAAATGAGCACATACAAGTCCCAGGACCCATCTTTTATAGGCTAGAAGAATACAAAGTATGGCTAAATCTAAAAAAGTGTATCTTTGTGGTCACATCAGGGAAACTTCTTGGCTTCATCGTCTCACAAAGAGGGATAGAAATTGACCTAGAAAAGGTAAAATCCATCCTAGATATGGAACCACCACAAATACTAAAGAAGATGAAAGGGTTACAAGGAAGACTACAATCCATTAGGAGGCTCATAGCACAACTATCAAATAAAATCCATCCCTTTTCGCATCTTCTCCATAAATGGATAACTTACAAATGGGATAAGAAATGTGATAAAGCTTTCCAAAAGATCAAAGATTATCTATTGACACCTCCAATTCTCATGCCACCAATACCAAACAAACCATTGATCTTGTATATCTTAGCGTCATCAGTTGCACTAGGAGATCTTCTAGCACAACATGATGGAGATGGAACGAAAAGGGCTATTTATTATATCAGCAGAACCTTGGTTGGCTATGAAATGAACTATTTACCTATTGAGAAAGCATGTCTAGTAGTAGTTTTTTCTTCACAAAAGTTTAGACACTACAAGCTGTTGTATCAAATCAAGCTCATTGCAAAGATCGATCCATTGAAATACCTATTATCCAAAGCAACTCTCACAGGATGAATGGCCAAATGGGTGATGATATTAACAGAAATTGAAATAGAGTATGTGGAGTGCAAGGAAATCAAAGGAAAAGTGATCACAAACCAACTAGCAGAAGCACCTATCTATGCTGAGAACCCTCTAATATCTAAGTTCCAAGATGAATCAGTATTCCTTATCAACCTCACAACTCAGTGGAAGTTATACTTTGATGGATCATTCACCCAACATGGATCTGGAGCAAGTATTATTTTCATCACCCCTAAAGGTGATTTCATCCCAAAGTCATACCTGCTATTGTTCCCTTGCACTAACAACATTTCTGAGTATGGAGCCCTAATCAAAGGTCTGAGGATAGCAGTTTAGTGGTAGATTCAAGAGATGAAAGTCTATGGAGACTCATAGCTGGTTATCAACCAAGTCAATGATGACTACCAAACTAAGGATGACAAGCTTACTCCTTACAAGAAGACGGTGGAAAATCTCAAGGACCTTTTCATAGACATAAATTTTGAGTAGATTCCTCACCTGAACAACAAAGCAACATATGCTATGGAAACAATCGGATCACTACTAGACATGCTGAACAATGTCCTCCAATGTGAATTCTTGGTAGAAAAACTTCTCATACCAACATTTGAGATCCCTGAATCTAAATTTTCATGTGTCACTATTGGTCTTGGATCCCTATCATATCATAACATCTTTACCCACCTAAGCAGAGGAACCCTCCCATTTGATATCACCTCAAACCTTAAAAATACCTTTTTTAAAAAGGCATCCCAATTTGTGATCCTTGGTGATACCCTTTACTGCCAAAGCATCAAGGGGACATTACTATGATGCCATAACCAAGAGGAAGCCTTGAATTCTTTAATCGAGGTACACAATGGCTATGTGGGTCCCATTCTAGTGGTATGATGTTAGCTAAGAAATTGTTGAGGATGGGATACTATTGGCTAGCCATGGAAAAGTAAGCTCATTAGTATGTGCAAAAATGTGTCCAATGTCAACATCATGGAGATTTGATTCATGCTCCAACTTAAGAGTTGCAACCCATGATCATACTCTGGCCCTTTTTGCAATGGGGGCTTGACCTCATAGGAAAGATCACCCCAACCTCATCCAATGACCACAAGTTTATCATCATAGCCATTGAGTACCTTACCAAGTGGGTTGAAGCCATTCCTATGACTTACATAATGGGGAAGCAAATTTATAAATTTATCCTAAACTACCTAATTTTCCGTTATGGTGTACCACAAACTCTCATCTCAGATAATGAAACCCCCTTTAAGAATCAAGATGTGAAGGAGCTCTATCAAAGATTCAACATCCAACATTGATTCTCTACCCCATATTACCCCCAGTGTAGTGGTCAAGATGAGGCTACAAATAAAACCGTCTTGAAAATCTTGAAGACAACAATAAATGAAGTTGGTCGTGACTAGAATCTGTAACTAAATACCGCTCTCTAGGCTTATCAAACCAATATTTGTATGCCAATAGGTGTAAACAATTTCTCCCTAGTCTATGGATCTGAAGCTATCTTTCCTATTGAGGTTGAGCTCCCATCATTGTGTCATTACAGAACCTGATCAGTGATGAAGAATATAGAGTTCCTCGACTGAACAAGTTAGAATTCCTAGATGAGCATCATCTCAACACCCTTAATCACTTGAAAGTGTATCAAAACTGACTGAAACAAAGCTATAACAAGAGGATCAAATGTTGGTCTTTCCAGGTAGGGGATCTTATTCTCAAACAAAATCAGAAGAACCTTCTAGATCAAGACAACAAAGGGAAGTTTGAGCCTAACTGGTTGGGTCCTTTCATCATCACAACAAGTTACGAATCAGGAGCATACCAACTATCAACACCTGAAGGAGAACCCTTGTAGGAACCAACTAACAACTTGCATATTAAAATTTTTTATGCCTAGTCTTGAAGGGTATAAATCTGAAAATACAAAAAAATAAAAAAAATAAAAATCCAAAAAAATAAATGAGAAAAAGGATTGAAAAATAAAAATAACTATCCTCTAGTGAAAACCACCTCAGTGGAACTTTGGGCAAGTACCTTGGTGAAAACTTGGAAAATAGGTACCTTGCGTAAATAAAGCACCTCCATCTATTCTTTGGATCTTTAACCTACCATTCTTTGCATCACCCTCCATCACAACATTCATCCTATTTATCCTACCATCTGTCCACATCCTTATCATAGCTTGATGTTGTGAAGTATCACAATCCCTTTAATGCTACTTGGCATATTCCAAAGGTCAATCCGTCCTACCTTTTTCAAAGTAGTCTAACATGTCACGCTGGGGGAAATTCATTATGGATTATATCAAGTTCTTGTATATCTTAATGATCATGAGAAAATATAAAAACATCTGCAAAATACTAAATTGCTAAAATCCAAAAACATTCAGAAAATTGTAAAGGAAAAATCCAAAACATCCAAAACACATCAAAACCCTAAAAATGTCAAACACCAAAAGTCCAAAAACAACACCCTTGTCGAACTATGTTGTATTTGAGCTTGAATGTAGGCAAGGCCATCATTGATGTGCCCCTGATACACCCTAGGTTAGTCCTTTAGGGGTTTATCATAATAAAATGACATTTCAACAGTTAATATCTCATTGTGAATAAGTTGAGTCAGTTGAACTACGTGGTCTTTGTGTGTATAATGTAGGAAAGGCTTATCTTTGATCATGCCCTGCAGCCCCTAGAATAGGTCTTCTAGGATAGGTTCTTGGTCGAAACTCTTAGAAAATCCCTAAACATTTAAATATTCAAAAAATCCCTAAACATCCAAATATCTAAAAAACCCCTAAACATTCAAAAACTTAGAAAATTCTAAACAACCTCAAATATCCTTGAGAAAACCTTAAAAAACCTCACAAAAATCAAAACCCAAAACATTCATATAAACTTTTAAAATGACCAAAAATAGCCTTAAAACATTTCCAAAATACCAAAAACATTGAAATATTCCAAAAAATCCAAAACCACCCATCCCATTTCGATTTCACTCACAATAAAATTTCACCCATAATAAATCGATCGTCACCTTCAACCTTTTCCGAAACAAGTAGAAAATAAGTATAGCAAGTCATAAATTGCAAACCTAGTTGTCAAAATCTAAATTCTAAATCATGGGTAAATTCGTTAGTGAATTTTGTATCAACAACTCATCTTAGCATCATCATCCTAACATCAAACAACCTCTGATCAACATGTCCTAGGATGTATCCTTCCTGTGATGCACATTAGTATTAAAAATCACCTTAGCTAAACTTAAACTAGAGAAGAGATATGGATAACACTGACTATTTGTATTTGATCTTTTCTTATGATTTATATTAATCTCATTCTGAGGACCTATTGATGATGTCTATCAAAAAAAATAGAGAGAAAGGAATGGGGCATCGATCATTATCTTTCATTTGTTGTGCTTGTGGATACTCTTGTAAAATAATATTGGTGCATACTTGCTTAGTTGTGTGTAGGAAGGTTGTTTGGAGTACATTGTTGACTATTGCATATGCTTTGGTCCAATGCATTCTAGGCTTCTAACTTACATTCTAATGATGTTTCCGTATGCCAAGATGTGAACAAGAACTATCCCATCTGTTTGCCGAGTCAAAGTCCATTACACTAGATACAATGCCATCTTGGTTATCAATACCTTGATGCATCATGTCTTTGTGTTATATCAAACGATAAGAAACGATGTAAAATCCCAATCCCAAAATGTGAGCAACTCATCATCCTACATTCATCCTCATTTTTCATGTCTCATCACCATCTCTAATAAATTCTTGATGGATCATACACTTGTTGGATCTTTCAAAGCAATCATCAAAATCAACGGTCATTCATTCTTTATTCTTCTATCTTCTCTCCGTGCTAACCTGGTATCATGAAAATCAACAAAAACATCATCAAAAGCATCCATATTGCATCCAAAAATCATTAACATATATGCATTTCATAATCATAGCATAATCATAAAATATCCATCAGCATAATCATTGCATATCACATCATACATTCTGCATTATCATTTGAGTTATGACAAATAGTATAGATTTTTTATTCTAAGCATCTTAAATCATTGCATCACATATCATAAACATGCATTACATTATCATATTATAAGAATTTGCATTATCTATCCATACATCCATATGCATACATGATCATCTCATAAAATTGCATAGGAAATTCACAAAAAGAAATGCATCCATAACATTTGCATCACATATTATCCATCCCATGGCATATCATGAAAAGATACTAAAAAAGAATACAACATTACATCCATTGCATATTGCATAAGCATAAATAAAGTGCATCCATACAATCATAAGCATAAAATTAGATGAACACATCATGTAGAATCTATATTTGTATCATATATATATATATAAAATGAATGTCATGGTAGAAAATATGGATTAGTGTATGTATATCAATCAAAAGTACAATATCCACGAGGCTATAAAAAATGAGCCATGAATTTATATCTATATCAAAGAATGGGGAAACAAAATTAAAAAGTATCTATACATAAGAGCTAGCCCTGATGGCTGCTACCCTCTCTAGTTAATACTCAGCCCTAGGCTGTGTATCACTATGTTGTGAAAAATTAGGCTATTTGAGTGCCTGCGGTACATCCTGGTGGTAGTAAATCTTATAATATAAGGCCTCTGTCATGACCTCTTTGTATAATCTGGAAAATACAATCCTAACCTAGCTAACTTCCATCATAGCCTCTATTTGGTGTTGTTTCCCGATCTCTTGATCTCTCTCTAAGGTAACAACCTGTAACTGTTGTTGGGCATGGTCTCTCTCCACTATGATGGTCACCACCTGCTATTTGGCCTGGTCCCGCTTAGCAGTAATAGTCAAAATTTGCTGGCGGGCTTGATCCTGCTCACCCATCAAAGTCTGCACCTGTTGCTATATTTGGGCATCTCTAGCATTTGGTGGTGGTGGTGGCACTGCCTGTTGCTATTGTACTCCTTGCTGTTGTACACCCTACTATACACCTTGTTGCTAAACCGATGGATGAACTTGAGGAGGCTACTGACGCACTGGAGGAGCCCCTAGAACTTTCCCATCCTGGCCATCTCGGCCACACTTTCCCTATCCTCTACCCCTAGCTCCTCTCCCTCTGGGCCTCCCTCATGGAGGAGCACCTGCTGGATCTGTTAAGTGTCGTGGAGGTGTGAACCATGCATCATAAGCAGGTGTAGTCTACGCTACAGCTTGAACCTGGTCATAGGCCCATGGCTGAGCCGCCAACTATTTAAAACTCTCCATTGCCTCCACAGCTAGAATAGTAGATCCCCATGTAGGAACCTCATGAGAAAATCTAGCAAACATGGCCTTGTAAGCATCATCTATCCTATCCTACTTCTCTCTGAACTACTGTGCCACCCTGTCTGGCAGATAGCACTCAATAATCATATGCTTGTGACCCTACATATATCGGGTCTACCTTGCAAAGAATAGCTGCTAAGTGTCATCATACCATGCTAGAATTTGTAGTGAAGGTGTCCATCTGAATACTCTCATGTCAACCAAAACTCATTGCTAGTACGAGAGCCCAATATGTCCAGTGTGCTACAAAGTAATTTCACCTCGGTATCTCTAGATCATAGGATCATTTGGCTCGATTTCTACCATCTACACTGTCGGTTAGAGTACGATGATATGATCCCATTCCAAAATGTGAAGCAGAGTCACCCTTGCACCAATGGCTCTCCCATCACAATAAATAAAGTCATGCATGTCATGATAAAGTGAGGCTAGCATCACTAGCCCCCATGCAAAAAGTATCCTCCTATGGAGCATCTGGTGCCATGCTAGGCCCCATCTTGGGCTAAACCCTCTCCTACATCTATCAAGAGAAATTGAACTTGAAATGATGAATGCAATGATCAATCTGAATGTGGGCATGTGACCTCTATAAATCTTGAGATCGATTTGTGATGTAACCAAAGCAATGTTCTCCAACTCCATCACCTCGTGGCAAGCATCATACCCAGCAACAACATCGTAAATCACACAATTTCCATGGATCGGAAAACACAAGATCCACCAAACATCCTCCAAGGTCACCATCACCTCACCAGTGGGAAGATGAAAAGATGAAGTCTCACTGTGCCATCTCTTGTACAAAGTAGTCATCATAGCTAAGTGGGTCTGAATGACGAGTGCAAATGCAATGTACCAAAGGCTGATCTCTCCTAGGTGCTCCTAGTGCAACTTTGAAAAATCACTCACTCTCTCCAAAATTGTGGACCTATGCTCATGTGACATCAATGGTGGGATGACCTCTTGCACCCACGAAAAGCATGATGTCAAAAAAATCAAAGAAATTTGACTCAATTTGGAATTCTCATCTCAAAAATCACAAAAGCATCGCTATTTGCAATAGTGTCGCTATATTTAAATTTCAAATTGCAACGACCGAAGGCCAAATCACAAAGTGTGTCGCCATATACATGTGCATCACGATTTAAACATTGGAAAACCCTAACCCTAATTTCTAAATTGGCAGACGTGTCGTTATATAAGTATGCATCACAATTTAAAATTAGAAACCCTAATTTTAAATCACAAAGTGCGTCACCATATACATATGTCACTATAATTCATTTTAGCGTCGCTAATTTTCATTTGGGCGTCGCTATATAGCAATGTTGCCAAAGTTTAAAATCTAACGTGCAATAAATGCGTTACAACGTTAAATTTCAAATCAAGTTTTGAGTTACATACCAGTGGTCTGATCCTGGAATCTACTGATACTCTTGAACCCGATTGAAAATGTGCTCGAGGAGCTATCATCGCACCATTTAGTTAGAGGGTCAGAGCTAAAAATAACAAGAATCTCCAAGGTGTGAATGCACAAATGAATTGAAAGTGACCCTTCTTGGCTTATTTATGCTAGAAAATTAGGGTTTTTTGCCCTAATTTGATCTTCAAGCTAAGGTTTATCATCATTTTCACCAATTTTTCCAATTGGAACACTATTTTACATTGTTTTTTGTGTTTTTGGCATATTTCTTGCATTCTGGAGCCTTTCTGGACCCTTGGGGTAACCTTTCACATTTATCGAGAAATCAACCAAAAATTCAAAATTTTCATTCGATTTCTCAAGGGGGTAGGGAATTAGCTTTATCCTTCCATTGGGGCATATAAAAAATCATTTTTTTCTTTGATTTAAGCAGCAATTTTGTTTTGGAAAGCGTTGTTCTTTGAACCAAAGTAGTAGGTACCTCGCTTCAAAGAGGGGAAAAATGTAGAACTGAAAAATATCCTAAAGGATATCATACACTCGAATAAGATTTACTAACATCATTTCCTCTTGAAACTCATCTTCTTTTCACTTAATTAATTGAATTAGCCTAGCTAATTAATTAATTACACCAATTTAATCCTTTAACCTAATTCATCAAATCAGGTTAATTCACTCCCCCTTCATGCTAACATTTCATCTCATTAAATTAAATAAATCATATTATTTAATTTAATCCCCTAAGTCATCTTGTTTAATTAAATAACCCTAAGTTATTTAATTAAATATCATATCTCCTTTCCCCATTCGTTAAATTATTTAATTTAATGAATATCACTTTAATTCTTCAATCCCCTAGTTGCATGATTAAAGCTTGTTTAATTAGCAATTAAACTAATTTTCCTCCAAAAGGGAATATTCCCATGGAATATTCCTTATCTACTTTTTTGCACAATTAAAGCTTTCATTTAATTTGAAAAATGTCTTTTTCCTCACCCATGAGAATATTCCAAGAATATTCTCTCTCCTCCAATCATCTCACTTGGCTTCTTGAACAAGCTAAACCTTTAACCTCTTGAACAAGTCACCTTATGACCTGTGTATGCAAGTCAAAATTGTGTTTGTTTGGAACAAGTGTGAGCCCTTGATTAAACCCCATCTGGCATTCTCACCCATTGATGGGAATCCATGATCCATGCCTCCTATTTCCTCCATCCCTGACCATTGATTAAACTTTTTGATCTCATCCCTTCATTTCTCATTTTCTCTCCTATAAATAGAACACTGTTTAGAGACAAATAGATCCATCTATCAATTGAAAACTTATGTTGTTGAATTCACTTGCATCCACACTTTCAATTTACTCACTTTTAGCTTGTTTTAGTTCATTTTTAGTTGAATAATAACTTCAAGCATCCATTAATGGCTTCCTTGCATCCATCTTAGTTTGTTTTATAAATTAGGGTTTCCATCTTTTAGCTTAGAATAGCTTAACAATTACATAATTAGATCAATTTTAGCATAAAATCATGTTAATTTAGCTTGCATCATGTTCAAATTAGCATAAATAAGGTTTCCATCCATTTATCACAATAGTTTCATCAATTCTCTTCCATAGAATTGACTGAAATAGGCTCAGTAATCATAGGATTGGGAAAGGGTCATTGTTCCACATCAACACGACACCAATTCCAAAACAGGATAATTTTTAAATGGGTTAGAGTAGGAATTTAACTATTTTTCTTAGTTTGTAGTTTTCAGTTTCAATAAATGCTTAGTTTAAACTTTCAATTTGAATGATCTTGTTTGAGATTGAGGTCTAGTGGCTAAATTATACTTTGATTCATCATGGATCAAGTGTAATCGATCCACACTGACGATCCTTGTCTCACAGGTATAAATGATGATGTTAGCATGATGATGTGGAATCACTAGAGCTTGACATGTAGCATTTATAGAACTGACATGTTGTTGAGTAAGCATGATAGGAAAATTACATGTGGTGGCATGCGTGGCAGACGATGTGGTGATAGAGTGACATGGACCAATTATGCTTTGACACATGGCATTGTGTTGGAAAATAGAATAATGCCATGTGGACCAATGGAATGATGCCATGTGGCATCCTAGTGGCATTCCCAAGTTTGGTTGGTTGTTTAGGAAATATTGGTTGATGGGGGTTGAATTCCTTACCGCCCAATGCTACTTTTCCTCTCCACTGCTAGCCTAAGTGGATTCCTCGCTACATATATGGGGCTAGTTTTTATTTATATTTTGAAAAGATGGTAAATATATAAAAGGGAGTCAGGTGGTTTGAACCCCCAACCTCCCCAATCCCATTAAGCACTCTCAACCAATGCACCATGCACGATTTGTGGTAACTAAAGGTGACTATGCTATTTCAAGTAAAAACAACTTGTCCATATTGAGTGAAGAAAAAGGGGGCTAATGGTTTGAACCATCAACCTCCCTAATAAGAACCACTCTATTTACCAATGTACCATGCACATGGTTCTCAATATATCATGGGAAAAAATAGTTTTGTTATATTTAAATTTTTGAGGCCTGGAAAAGAGAGGCTCGGGTTTGAACCCAAGACCCTCTATATATATTGCCAAATGCTTAACCAACAAGGGCAAAGATTGAAGTATGATATTATAGTGTGTAGATTTATATTTGAAGTTATATTTTTCTCATAGATAGAGGTTTTTGAAGGCTTTTAAAGCCTAATCCTTGTAATCAAAAAGGAAAAAAAAAACTTGAAGACTTCGTATTGCTGAGATGACTGTGAGAGGATTTTTAATGTAGGTCTGATGCATTTTTTATGTAATAAGGAAAATTGTAGCTTGGCATCATTAATAAAATTAGTCCCACATTGAGAAGTGGACCCAGAGACGTAGCCCAAACACATGAGTGAACTCCTTTAACAAACCTGTTATCATCTCTTATTTCTTTTTCTCTTATTTCTTTTAGTATTTTGATTCCTTCTTTGAGTTATTAATTATGAAAATTAAAGTAATTAATTAACATATCATTAAGTTGTGTAATGAATAAGTACACCTAGTTCTGCAATTTCAACTATGAATGAACATAACCATACAATTTTGTTGATCAAGAATTTATGTATCCGAATTCATTGCAATTTAAGTTGTTAAGCCTTGATTATAGATCAAGTTTGGTATCAGAGCAGTTTAACAGGAAAAATTGCAAGTGGTGGATGTTAAACAGGTTGAAATTAAAGCAAGGAGAAGGTGCACGTGAGGAGATTAATCCAGAGATCAGATTGAGGTGAGTTACTCAAAGACAAACCATGGCACAACTGAAAGAAGGAAAATCTCCCAGTCTTGAAATCTTTGAGAATGAAGAACAATTTCACAAAATGTTCCTAGACATGTAGATGATGTTGGAAGAGTTTTACAAGGACAGAAAGAAGAAGGAGAAAGGTGAATCCTATTCAAAAGATGACAAAGGTAAAGGAGTAGGAGGTGGTGGTGACCCTCTTGAACCTCCATCTCCATCTTCTTCATCATCTTCGTCTACTTCATCTTCAAAGAAGAAACAACTTGTGCAACCTGAATCTTATACACCTTTGTTAAAGCTTGATGTTAAATTTGAATTGACAACTTATAATGGAGATTTGAATGTAGAGAAACTTGATAATTGGATAAAGAAAATTGAAGTTTATTGCAATATTTAGAAGTTATTAATTACAAAAATTAAAGTAATTAATTAATGTTTCATTAAGTTGTGTAATGAATAAGTGCACCTAGTTCTGCAATTTCAACTGCAAATGAACATAACCATGCAATTTTGTTGATCAAGAATTTATATATATGAATTAAGTGTAATTTAAGTTGTTAAGCCTTGATTACAGATTAGGTAACCTTTCTCATATCTCTTGATAACTTAGTTGCAAGTCATTTCCTCTTGCTTCCTTTAGACCTAGATTGTGATTCATCATCCTCATGTTCACTTGATTGAGTATGATCATGGGAATTTTCCCCTTCCTCACCATTAGGTACTTCTTGTTCTTTCCTTTCCATTCCTCTTACCTCTTGCTTGAGGTGTACAATTCTTTCTTTGGTCTTATTCATCATGACCAAAATATGATACCATTTAGCCTCAGCGTTTTCTGAACCTTGGCCTACCTCTTGGCTACCCCTAAGGTTGGTCCTTGGTCTAACCATTTTCACAAATAGTGTTCCACTTGGAGGTTTCATTTCAATTAGATCCTATGATGGCTTACTTAGCATTAAAAAAACATTCTTTAATAAATAAGTTGAGAGAAGAGTTTTGCATAATTTTTTTTTTCCAAATCAAAATTTTATCAATATAAAAAGGATTTCAAATATCCTTAAATTTACATAGAGTGACTATTTAGATAGTCTAGGGGAGAATATCCCTTAGATTCGATTTCTGATACATAGCTAAGTGGAACATATCCCTTAGATTTTTGTTCACATTCATTGTAGAAGGGTGCATAACCTTTAGACCTACTCTTACATACATAGTTTTGGGGGACATATCCCTTCGATTTGTTACTTGAGACGATTATAATAAATTCTGACAGTGGGAGTACATGAGGGTCCCTAAAAATCATGGCAGGACTAACACTCCATTTAGAGGGCATGTCCCTGGAAAGTGGTAGAGAATCCAATTTTACAATCCAGACATAGGAGGTGCAAGTTAGAAACCTCACACATTCTCTTTCTTTCTTGACTGACACGAGATGGGGCATGACTAGTGGTCTCAATGTCACACAGCTATATTGTGTTGTCATAATTGGTCCCCTCTACGGTCTTGACAATGTCTTCCCTTTCTTTCTTGGCCTTGAGGTAGCACTCATTACCGATCACTGAATTCCTTATAGTCATCTTGAGATGCACCATCTTGGCACATGAATTCCAAACATTAGACTCATATAATGTTAACCGAAAGCATAGTGAGCACATAGGTTCTAGAGATGAACCTAGTAGCTCTGATACCACATGTAACAAGCCCAATGTTTTACCCAAATGAATTTAACTATGTTTTAACCCACATGTGAATAGTTTACATTTACCAACATAAAGATATGAATTTTTATTTCTTTAATTAAATAATAAGATGCACATTTGAAATAATCCCATTCCAAACTCCCATTGCATTTATAAAGAAACATTACATATCCTAAGTAACAATTTCATATTACATAATCCCATGTAATGATAACATTTTTTCATTTACAATTTTACATAAAGATAGAGATACATGTGTTACATAATTTAGCTACTATGAGCTTAATGAAATAGAGATACAAATGGTCAAGATGTAATTTCTGGTATACATCCTTAAATTTTGGCCGCCAATTGATGAGGGAGAGTGTCACTCAAGTGCTTTTTTGCCAACCACCAAATTATTGTGGTCCTCAGCACATCTACCTAACTGGTAAGATGGCCCTCCCTTTGACAAAGAGATTGGGTTGGTAACCTCATAATACTATCCTTCCTAAGCATGGTGTTCTTTCCTACATAATCTAGTGCTATCATACACTAACTACAACCTACATAAATGACATTCACAACCTAGTTATGCAAACCTAGCTCATAGTGAACCAACAGTATAAATAGTGGCTACTTACACTACTTTGGCCAAAGTTTCTAATATAATCAGTCCCTCATAATCAAAGTCATATGTTCATCCACCCCTTAAATCGATTTGGTATTTGACTATTCATACTCTTTTTAATCTTAACTTTTCTTTCATCCTAAAAGATAATGTTCATCTAAGGGTTCTAATTAACCAATAGATTACTTCCTTTTATGGATTATCCCAACCCTAGGAATAATCAAGTTATCCATATATAAACATATAGAATTACAAAATATAAATTCAACATAGTACTTCGAGGTAACATTATTCTCTATTTTTCACAACTTATGAAGCATATACGTAGTTTATGATGATTTAGGTATTTAAGGTAACACACTAAGAATATCTTATATATAAACACTCAAAATTCAAAATAAAGAATATATATATCAACCATTTAGGTTTCATAATAAATCACCCAAAGATCATGCAAGCTCTTTAAAACCAGAATAATCAAGAGCTTGAACAAACAAGTTCATCACAACAAATAATACATCTTTTCTCAAGCACTTGCATTCAAATATAATTCCAACATAAAAAGAATAAAGAGGTAAAATAAACATACCTGGAAATTATAGCTCTTGAATAAAGATATCGCTTCCCAAGCTCAATCCCACAACGATGTTTTCTGCTCCTTCTAGAATATATTTATCTCCAATCCTATCCTCTCACAAAGTTCTCAACAATATGCAATTATGCTAAAAAAATCTCTCTTTCCTCACTAAGCACTCAACTACTCTCTCACATAAAAAACTATAGCAAAACTCCATAATTATGAATAAGAAGGAATCAAAATGAATGAGTGTAACATAAGGTAGAGAAGTTGCCTCTATTTATACCAAAATATGAGAAACTCAATGCTACAAACAAGCTACTAAATCCACCAACTTTTCTCTCCTTTCTGCGACCACTTCAAAAACAAACTAAAAATGCATTGACTCATCCATCTAGAATGAAATGTGGTTGCTTTAACTCATAATTTGCAACACATAAATAGTCCTCTCATTTCCAACTTCTTAAAATGGATGAGTCACCCTTTTTTCAAGTGACAACAATGACTCTTTTATTGAGTCAAAACACAACAATACATACCTACATGTTTCCTAGTTGTTATGCAAGTTGACTACCTTCTTAAGCTTCAACAAACTTTGGCTTTAACAAAGTTTACATGCTCATTTCTAGATGTGCATTAGTCTTTCCAAAATTTGACTTCTATTTGGTTTATTCGACCTATTATGGTGCTGCATACTTTCCACATCATCATTCTATGCGTGATTAATATTTGTAGCATATTTCATTGTTCACTATAGCGGTAGTTTATGCACTTTACAAACTTGTTTTATTTGCATTCACTTTACATCATATTACAAACTATGTGTTGCCTTTATCCATTCACTTATGTGTAGTATATACATGCTTCACATTGTTATTATTACACTAGCTTCTATATAAGTTGAGCTCTATAATTTCGTTCACACTATATGTGCGCCCAAGTTCAAATTAAA
>VDFB02056351.1:37002930-37096775 GCA_007258455.2 Sequoia sempervirens | reverse complement strand
GTATGATGTTAGCTAAGAAATTGTTGAGGATGGGATACTATTGGCTAGCCATGGAAAAGTAAGCTCATTAGTATGTGCAAAAATGTGTCCAATGTCAACATCATGGAGATTTGATTCATGCTCCAACTTAAGAGTTGCAACCCATGATCATACTCTGGCCCTTTTTGCAATGGGGGCTTGACCTCATAGGAAAGATCACCCCAACCTCATCCAATGACCACAAGTTTATCATCATAGCCATTGAGTACCTTACCAAGTGGGTTGAAGCCATTCCTATGACTTACATAATGGGGAAGCAAATTTATAAATTTATCCTAAACTACCTAATTTTCCGTTATGGTGTACCACAAACTCTCATCTCAGATAATGAAACCCCCTTTAAGAATCAAGATGTGAAGGAGCTCTATCAAAGATTCAACATCCAACATTGATTCTCTACCCCATATTACCCCCAGTGTAGTGGTCAAGATGAGGCTACAAATAAAACCGTCTTGAAAATCTTGAAGACAACAATAAATGAAGTTGGTCGTGACTAGAATCTGTAACTAAATACCGCTCTCTAGGCTTATCAAACCAATATTTGTATGCCAATAGGTGTAAACAATTTCTCCCTAGTCTATGGATCTGAAGCTATCTTTCCTATTGAGGTTGAGCTCCCATCATTGTGTCATTACAGAACCTGATCAGTGATGAAGAATATAGAGTTCCTCGACTGAACAAGTTAGAATTCCTAGATGAGCATCATCTCAACACCCTTAATCACTTGAAAGTGTATCAAAACTGACTGAAACAAAGCTATAACAAGAGGATCAAATGTTGGTCTTTCCAGGTAGGGGATCTTATTCTCAAACAAAATCAGAAGAACCTTCTAGATCAAGACAACAAAGGGAAGTTTGAGCCTAACTGGTTGGGTCCTTTCATCATCACAACAAGTTACGAATCAGGAGCATACCAACTATCAACACCTGAAGGAGAACCCTTGTAGGAACCAACTAACAACTTGCATATTAAAATTTTTTATGCCTAGTCTTGAAGGGTATAAATCTGAAAATACAAAAAAATAAAAAAAATAAAAATCCAAAAAAATAAATGAGAAAAAGGATTGAAAAATAAAAATAACTATCCTCTAGTGAAAACCACCTCAGTGGAACTTTGGGCAAGTACCTTGGTGAAAACTTGGAAAATAGGTACCTTGCGTAAATAAAGCACCTCCATCTATTCTTTGGATCTTTAACCTACCATTCTTTGCATCACCCTCCATCACAACATTCATCCTATTTATCCTACCATCTGTCCACATCCTTATCATAGCTTGATGTTGTGAAGTATCACAATCCCTTTAATGCTACTTGGCATATTCCAAAGGTCAATCCGTCCTACCTTTTTCAAAGTAGTCTAACATGTCACGCTGGGGGAAATTCATTATGGATTATATCAAGTTCTTGTATATCTTAATGATCATGAGAAAATATAAAAACATCTGCAAAATACTAAATTGCTAAAATCCAAAAACATTCAGAAAATTGTAAAGGAAAAATCCAAAACATCCAAAACACATCAAAACCCTAAAAATGTCAAACACCAAAAGTCCAAAAACAACACCCTTGTCGAACTATGTTGTATTTGAGCTTGAATGTAGGCAAGGCCATCATTGATGTGCCCCTGATACACCCTAGGTTAGTCCTTTAGGGGTTTATCATAATAAAATGACATTTCAACAGTTAATATCTCATTGTGAATAAGTTGAGTCAGTTGAACTACGTGGTCTTTGTGTGTATAATGTAGGAAAGGCTTATCTTTGATCATGCCCTGCAGCCCCTAGAATAGGTCTTCTAGGATAGGTTCTTGGTCGAAACTCTTAGAAAATCCCTAAACATTTAAATATTCAAAAAATCCCTAAACATCCAAATATCTAAAAAACCCCTAAACATTCAAAAACTTAGAAAATTCTAAACAACCTCAAATATCCTTGAGAAAACCTTAAAAAACCTCACAAAAATCAAAACCCAAAACATTCATATAAACTTTTAAAATGACCAAAAATAGCCTCAAAACATTTCCAAAATACCAAAAACATTGAAATATTCCAAAAAATCCAAAACCACCCATCCCATTTCGATTTCACTCACAATAAAATTTCACCCATAATAAATCGATCGTCACCTTCAACCTTTGCCGAAACAAGTAGAAAAAAAGTATAGCAAGTCATAAATTGCAAACCTAGTTGTCAAAATCTAAATTCTAAATCATGGGTAAATTCGTCAGTGAATTTTGTATCAACAACTCATCTTAGCATCATCATCCTAACATCAAACAACCTCTGATCAACATGTCCTAGGATGTATCCTTCCTGTGATGCACATTAGTATCAAAAATCACCTTAGCTAAACTTAAACTAGAGAAGAGATATGGATAACACTGACTATTTGTATTTGATCTTTTCTTATGATTTATATTAATAACTCATTCTGAGGACCTATTGATGATGTCTATCAAAAAAATAGAGAGAAAGGAATGGGGCATCGATCATTATCTTTCATTTGTTGTGCTTGTGGATACTCTTGTAAAATAATATTGGTGCATACTTGCTTAGTTGTGTGTAGGAAGGTTGTTTGGAGTACATTGTTGACTATTGCATATGCTTTAGTCCAATGTATTCTAGGCTTCTAACTTACATTCCAATGATGTTTTCGTATGCCAATATGTGAACAAGAACTATCCTATCTGTTTGCCGAGTCAAAGTCCATTACACTAGATACAATGCCATCTTGGTTATCAATACCTTGATGCATCATGTCTTTGTGTTATATCAAACGATAAGAAACAATGTAAAATCCCAATCCCAAAATGTGAGCAACTCATCATCCTACATTCATCCTCATTTTTCATGTCTTGTCACCATCTCTAATAAATTCTTGATGGATCATAGACTTGTTGGATCTTTTGAAGCAATCATCGAAATCAATGGTCATTCATTCTTTATTCTTCTATCTTCTCTCCATGCTAACCTGGTATCATGACAATCAACAAAAACATCATCAAAAGCATCCATATTTCATCCAAAAATCATTAACATATATGCATTTCATAATCATAGCATAATCATAAAATATCCATCAACATAATCATTGCATATCACATCATACATTCTGCATTATCATTTGAGTTGTGACGAATAGTATAGATTTGTTATTCTAAGCATCTTAAATAATTGCATCACATATCATAAACATTCATTACATTATCATATTATAAGAATTTGCATTATCTATCCATACATCCATATGCATACATGATCATCTCATAAAATTGCATAGGAAATGCACAAAAAGAAATGCATCCATAACATTTGCATCACATATTATCCATCCCATGGCATATCATGAAAAGATACTAAAAAAGAATACAACATTACATCCATTGCATATTGCATAAGCATAAATAAAGTGCATCCATACAATCATAAGCATAAAATTAGATGAACACATCATGTAGAATCTGTATTTGTATCATATATATATATATATAAAATGAATGTCATGGTACAAAATATGGATTAGTGTATGTATATCAATCAAAAGTACAATATCCACGAGGCTATAAAAAATGAGCCATGAATTTATATCTATATCAAAGAATGGGGAAACAAAATTAAAAAGTATCTATACATAAGAGCTAGCCCTGATGGCTGCTACCCTCTCTAGTTAATACTCAGCCCTAGGCTGTGTATCACTATGTTGTGAAAAATTAGGCTATTTGAGTGCCTGCGGTACATCCTGGTGGTAGTAAATCTTATAATATAAGGCCTCTGTCATGACCTCTTTGTATAATCTGGAAAATACAATCCTAACCTAGCTAACTTCCATCATAGCCTCTATTTGGTGTTGTTTCCCGATCTCTTGATCTCTCTCTAAGGTAACAACCTGTAACTGTTGTTGGGCATGGTCTCTCTCCACTATGATGGTCACCACCTGCTATTTGGCCTGGTCCCGCTTAGCAGTAATAGTCAAAATTTGCTGGCGGGCTTGATCCTGCTCACCCATCAAAGTCTGCACCTGTTGCTATATTTGGGCATCTCTAGCATTTGGTGGTGGTGGTGGCACTGCCTGTTGCTATTGTACTCCTTGCTGTTGTACACCCTACTATACACCTTGTTGCTAAACCGATGGATGAACTTGAGGAGGCTACTGACGCACTGGAGGAGCCCCTAGAACTTTCCCATCCTGGCCATCTCGGCCACACTTTCCCTATCCTCTACCCCTAGCTCCTCTCCCTCTGGGCCTCCCTCATGGAGGAGCACCTGCTGGATCTGTTAAGTGTCGTGGAGGTGTGAACCATGCATCATAAGCAGGTGTAGTCTACGCTACAGCTTGAACCTGGTCATAGGCCCATGGCTGAGCCGCCAACTATTTAAAACTCTCCATTGCCTCCACAGCTAGAATAGTAGATCCCCATGTAGGAACCTCATGAGAAAATCTAGCAAACATGGCCTTGTAAGCATCATCTATCCTATCCTACTTCTCTCTGAACTACTGTGCCACCCTGTCTGGCAGATAGCACTCAATAATCATATGCTTGTGACCCTACATATATCGGGTCTACCTTGCAAAGAATAGCTGCTAAGTGTCATCATACCATGCTAGAATTTGTAGTGAAGGTGTCCATCTGAATACTCTCATGTCAACCAAAACTCATTGCTAGTACGAGAGCCCAATATGTCCAGTGTGCTACAAAGTAATTTCACCTCGGTATCTCTAGATCATAGGATCATTTGGCTCGATTTCTACCATCTACACTGTCGGTTAGAGTACGATGATATGATCCCATTCCAAAATGTGAAGCAGAGTCACCCTTGCACCAATGGCTCTCCCATCACAATAAATAAAGTCATGCATGTCATGATAAAGTGAGGCTAGCATCACTAGCCCCCATGCAAAAAGTATCCTCCTATGGAGCATCTGGTGCCATGCTAGGCCCCATCTTGGGCTAAACCCTCTCCTACATCTATCAAGAGAAATTGAACTTGAAATGATGAATGCAATGATCAATCTGAATGTGGGCATGTGACCTCTATAAATCTTGAGATCGATTTGTGATGTAACCAAAGCAATGTTCTCCAACTCCATCACCTCGTGGCAAGCATCATACCCAGCAACAACATCGTAAATCACACAATTTCCATGGATCGGAAAACACAAGATCCACCAAACATCCTCCAAGGTCACCATCACCTCACCAGTGGGAAGATGAAAAGATGAAGTCTCACTGTGCCATCTCTTGTACAAAGTAGTCATCATAGCTAAGTGGGTCTGAATGACGAGTGCAAATGCAATGTACCAAAGGCTGATCTCTCCTAGGTGCTCCTAGTGCAACTTTGAAAAATCACTCACTCTCTCCAAAATTGTGGACCTATGCTCATGTGACATCAATGGTGGGATGACCTCTTGCACCCACGAAAAGCATGATGTCAAAAAAATCAAAGAAATTTGACTCAATTTGGAATTCTCATCTCAAAAATCACAAAAGCATCGCTATTTGCAATAGTGTCGCTATATTTAAATTTCAAATTGCAACGACCGAAGGCCAAATCACAAAGTGTGTCGCCATATACATGTGCATCACGATTTAAACATTGGAAAACCCTAACCCTAATTTCTAAATTGGCAGACGTGTCGTTATATAAGTATGCATCACAATTTAAAATTAGAAACCCTAATTTTAAATCACAAAGTGCGTCACCATATACATATGTCACTATAATTCATTTTAGCATCGCTAATTTTCATTTGGGCGTTGCTATATAGCAATGTTGCCAAAGTTTAAAATCTAACATGCAATAAATGCGTTACAACGTCAAATTTCAAATCAAGTTTTGAGTTACATACCAGTGGTCTAATCCTGGAATCTACTGATACTCTTGAACCCGATTGAAAATGTGCTCGGGGAGCTATTATCGCACCATTTAGTTAGAGGATCAGAGCTAAAAATAACAAGAATCTCCAAGGTGTGAATGCACAAATGAATTGAAAGTGACCCTTCTTGGCTTATTTATGCTAGAAAATTAGGGTTTTTTGCCCTAATTTGATCTTCAAGCTAAGGTTTATCATCATTTTCACCAATTTTTCCAATTGGAACACTATTTTACATTGTTTTTTGTGTTTTTGGCATATTTCTTGCATTCTGGAGCCTTTCTGGACCCTTGGGGTAACCTTTCACATTTATCGAGAAATCAACCAAAAATTCAAAATTTTCATTCGATTTCTCAAGGGGGTAGGGAATTAGCTTTATCCTTCCATTGGGGCATATAAAAAATCATTTTTTTCTTTGATTTAAGCAGCAATTTTGTTTTGGAAAGCGTTGTTCTTTGAACCAAAGTAGTAGGTACCTCGCTTCAAAGAGGGGAAAAATGTAGAACTGAAAAATATCCTAAAGGATATCATACACTCGAATAAGATTTACTAACATCATTTCCTCTTGAAACTCATCTTCTTTTCACTTAATTAATTGAATTAGCCTAGCTAATTAATTAATTACACCAATTTAATCCTTTAACCTAATTCATCAAATCAGGTTAATTCACTCCCCCTTCACGCTAACATTTCATCTCATTAAATTAAATAAATCATATTATTTAATTTAATCCCCTAAGTCATCTTGTTTAATTAAATAACCCTAAGTTATTTAATTAAATATCATATCACCTTTCCCCATTTATTAAATTATTTAATTTAATGAATATCACTTTAATTCTTCAATCCCCTAGTTGCATGATTAAAGCTTGTTTAATTAGCAATTAAACTAATTTTCCTCCAAAAGGGAATATTCCCATGGAATATTCCTTATCTACTTTTTTGCACAATTAAAGCTTTCATTTAATTTGAAAAATGTCTTTTTCCTCACCCATGAGAATATTCCAATAATATTCTCTCTCCTCCAATCATCTCACTTGGCTTCTTGAACAAGCTAAACCTTTAACCTCTTGAACAAGTCACCTTATGACCTGTGTATGCAAGTCAAAATTGTGTTTGTTTGGAACAAGTGTGAGCCCTTGATTAAACCCCATCTGGCATTCTCACCCATTGATGGGAATCCATGATCCATGCCTCCTATTTCCTCCATCCCTGATCGTTGATTAAGCTTTTTGATCTCATCCCTTCATTTCTCATTTTCTCTCCTATAAATAGAACACTGTTTAGAGACAAATAGATCCATCTATCAATTGAAAACTTATGCTGTTTAATTCACTTGCATCCACACTTTCAATTTACTCACTTTTAGCTTGTTTTAGTTCATTTTTAGTTGAATAATAACTTCAAGCATCCATTAATGGCTTCCTTGCATCCATCTTAGTTTTTTTTATAAATTAGGGTTTCCATATTTTAGCTTAGAATAGCTTAACAATTACATAATTAGATCAATTTTAGCATAAAATCATGTTAATTTAGCTTGCATCATGTTCAAATTAGCATAAATAAGGTTTCCATCCATTTATCATAATAGTTTCATCAATTCTCTCCCATAGAATTGACTGAAACAGGCTCACTAATCACGGGATTGGGAAAGGGTCATTGTTCCACATCAACACGACACCAATTCCAAAACAGGATAATTTTTAAATGGGTTAGAGTAGGAATTTAACTATTTTTCTTAGTTTGTAGTTTCCAGTTTTAATAAATGCTTAGTTTAAACTTTCAATTTGAATGATCTTGTTTGAGATTGAGGTCTAGTGGCTAAATTATACTTTGATTCATCATGGATCAAGTGTAATCAATCCACACTGACGATCCTTGTCTCATAGGTATAAATGATGATGTTAGCATGATGATGTGGAATCACTAAAGCTTGACATGTGGCATTTATAGAACTGACATGTTGTTGAGTAAGCATGATAGGCAAATTACATGTGGTGGCATGCGTGGCAGACAACGTGGTGATAGAGTGACATGGACCAATTATGCTTTGACACATGGCATTGTGTTGGAAAATAGAATAATGCCATGTGGACCAATGGAATGATGCCATGTGGCATCCTATGTGGCATTCCCAAGTTTGGTTGGTTGTTTAGGAAATATTGGTTGATGGGGGTTGAATTCCTTACCGCCCAATGCTACTTTTCCTCTCCACTGCTAGCCTAAGTGGATTCCTTGCTACATATATGGGGCTAGTTTTTATTTTTATTTTGAAAAGATGGTAAATATATAAAAGGGAGTCAGGTGGTTTGAACCCCCGACCTACCCAATCCCATTAAGCACTCTCAACCAATGCACCATGCGCGATTTGTGGTAACTAAAGGTGACTACACTATTTCAAGTAAAAACAACTTGTCCATATTGAGTGAAGAAAAAGGGGGCCAATGGTTTGAACCATCAACCTCCCTAATAAGAACCACTCTATTTACCAATGTACCATGCACATGGTTCTCAATATATCATGGGAAAAAATAGTTTTGTTATATTTAAATTTTTGAGGCCTGGAAAAGAGAGGCTCGGGTTTGAACCCAAGACCCTCTATATATATTGCCAAATGCTTAACCAACAAGGGCAAAGATTGAAGTATGATATTATAGTGTGTAGATTTATATTTGAAGTTATATTTTTCTCATAGATAGAGGTTTTTGAAGGCTTTTAAAGCCTAATCCTTGTAATCAAAAAGGAAAAAAAAAACTTGAAGACTTCGTATTGCTGAGATGACTGTGAGAGGATTTTTAATGTAGGTCTGATGCATTTTTTATGTAATAAGGAAAATTGCAGCTTGGCATCATTAATAAAATTAGTCCCACATTGAGAAGTGGACCCAGAGACGTAGCCCAAACACATGGGTGAACTCCTTTAACAAACCTGTTATCGTCTCTTATTTCTTTTAGTATTTTGATTCCTTCTTTGAGTTATTAATTATGAAAATTAAAGTAATTAATTAACATATCATTAAGTTGTGTAATGAATAAGTACACCTAGTTCTGCAATTTCAACTGTGAATGAACATAACCATACAATTTTGTTGATCAAGAATTTATGTATCTGAATTCATTGCAATTTAAGTTGTTAAGCCTTGATTACAGATCAAGTTTGGTATCAGAGCAGTTTAACAGGAAAAATTGCAAGTGGTGGATGTTAAACAGGTTGAAATTAAAGCAAGGTGAAGGTGCACGTGAGGAGATTAATCCAGAGATCAGATTGAGGTGAGTTACTCAAAGACAAACCATGGCACAACTGAAAGAAGGAAAATCTCCCAGTCTTGAAATCTTTGAGAATGAAGAACAATTTCGCAAAATGTTCCTAGACATGTAGATGATGTTGGAAGAGTTTTACAAGGACAGAAAGAAGAAGGAGAAAGGTGAATCCTATTCAAAAGATGGCAAAGGTAAAGGAGTAGGAGGTGGTGGTGACCCTCTTGAACCTCCATCTCCATCTTCTTCATCATCTTCATCTACTTCATCTTCAAAGAAGAAACAACTTGTGCAACCTAAATCTTATACACCTTTGTTAAAGCTTGATGTTAAATTTGAATTGGCAACTTATAATGGAGATTTGAATGTAGAGAAACTTGATAATTGGATAAAGAAAATTGAAGTTTATTGCAATATTTAGAAGTTATTAATTACAAAAATTAAAGTAATTAATTAATGTTTCATTAAGTTGTGTAATGAATAAGTGCACCTAGTTCTGCAATTTCAACTGTGAATGAACATAACCATGCAATTTTATTGATCAAGAATTTATATATATGAATTAAGTGTAATTTAAGTTGTTAAGCCTTGATTATAGATTAGGTAACCTTTCTCATATCTCCTGATAACTTAGTTGCAAGTCATTTCCTCTTGATTCCTTTAGACCTAGATTGTGATTCATCATCCTCATGTTCACTTGATTGAGTATGATCATGGGAATTTTCCCCTTCCTCACCATTAGGTACTTCTTTTTCTTTCCTTTCCATTCCTCTTACCTCTTGCTTGAGGTGTACAATTCTTTCTTTGGTCTTATTCATCATGACCAAAATATGATACCATTTAGCCTCAGCGTTTTCTGAACTTGGCCTACCTCTTGGCTACCCCTAAGGTTGGTCCTTGGTCTAACCATTTTCACAAATAGTGTTCCACTTGGACGTTTCATTTCAATTAGATCCTATGATGGCTTACTTAGCATTAAAAAAACATTCTTTAATAAATAAGTTGAGAGAAGAGTTTTGCATAATTTTGTTTTTCCAAATCAAAATTTTATCAATATAAAAAGGATTTCAAATATCCTTAAATTTACATAGAGTGACTATTTAGATAGTCTAGGGGAGAATATCCCTCAGATTCAATTTCTGATACATAGCTAAGTGGAACATATCCCTTAGATTTTTGTTCACATTCATTGTAGAAGGGTGCATAACCTTTAGACCTACTCTCAGATACATAGTTTTGGGGGACATATCCCTTCGATTTGTTACTTGAGATGATTATAATAAATTTTGACAGTGGGAGTACATGAGGGTCCCTAAAAATCATGGCAGGACTAACACTCCATTTAGAGGGCATGTCCCTGGAAAGTGGTAGAGAATCCAGTTTTACAATCCAGACATAGGAGGTGCAAGTTAGAAACCTCACACATTCTCTTTCTTTCTTGACTGGAATGAGATGGGGAATGACTAGTGGTCTCAATGTCACACAACCATATTGTGTTGTCATAATTGGTCCCCTCTATGGTCTTGACAATGTCTTCCCTTTCTTTCTTGGCCTTGAGGTAGCACTCATTACCGATCATTGAATTCCTTGTAGTCATCTTGAGACGCACCATCTTGGCACATGAATTCCAAACATTAGACTCATATAATGTTAACGGAAAGCATAGTGAGCACATAGGTTCTAGAGATGAACCTAGTAGCTCCGATACCACATGTAACAAGCCCAATGTTTTACCCAAATGAATTTAACTATGTTTTAACCCACATGTGAATAGTTTACATTTACCAACATAAAGATATGAATTTATATTTCTTTAATTAAATAATAAGATGCACATTTGAAATAATCCCATTCCAAACTCCCACTGCATTTATAAAGAAACATTACATATCCTAAGTAACAATTTAGAATTACATAATCCCATGTAATGATAATATTTTTTCATTTAAAATTTTACATAAAGATAGAGATACATGTGTTACATAATTTAGCTACTATGAGCTTAATGAAATAGAGATACAAATGGTCAAGATGTACTTTCTAGTATACATCCTTAAATTTTGGCCGCCAATTGATGAGGGAGAGTGTCACTCAAGTGCTTTTTTGCCAACCACCGAATTATTGTGGTCCTCTGCACATCTACCTAACTGGTAAGATGGCCCTCCCTTTGACAAAGAGATTGGGTTGGTAACCTCATAATACTATCCTTCCTAAGCATGGTGTTCTTTCCTACGTAATCTATTTCTATCATACACTAACTACAACCTACATAAATGACATTCCCAACCTAGTTATGGAAACCTAGCTCATAGTGAACCAATAGTATAAATAGTGGCTACTTACACTACTTTGGCCAAAGTTTCTAATATAATCAGTCCCTCATAATCAAAGTCATATGTTCATCCATCCCTTAAATCGATTTGGTATTTGACTATTCATACTCTTTTTAATCTTAACTTTTCTTTCATCCTAAAAGATAATGTTCATCTAAGGGTTCTAATTAACCAATAGATTACTTTCTTTTATGGATTATCCCAACCCTAGGAATAATCAAGTTATCCATATATAAACATATAGGATTACAAAATATAAATTCAACATAGTACTTCGAGGTAACATTATTCTCTATTTTTCACAACTAATGAAAGCATATACGTAGTTTATGATGATTTAGGTATTTAAGGTAACACACTAAGAATATCTTATATATAAACACTCAAAATTCAAAATAAAGAATATATATATATATATATATATATCAACCATTTAGGTTTCATAATAAATCACCGAAAGATCATGCAAGGTCTTTAAAACCAGAATAATCAAGAGCTTGAACAAACAAGTTCATCACAACAAATAATACATCTTTTCTCAAGCACTTGCATTCAAATATAATTCCAACATAAAAAGAATAAAGAAGTAAAATAAACATACCTGGAAATTATAGCTCTTGAATAAAGATATCGCTTCCCAAGCTCAATCCCACAACCATGTTTTCTGTTCCTTCTAGAATATATTTATCTCCATTCCTATCCTCTCACAAAGTTCTCAACAATATGCAATTATGCTAAAAAAATATCTCTTTCCTCACTAAGCACTCAACTACTCTCTCACACAAAAAACTATAGCAAAACTCCATAATTATGAATAAGAAGGAATCAAAATGAATGAGTGTAACATAAGGTAGAGAAGTTGCCTCTATTTATACCAAAATATGAGAAACTCAATGCTACAAACAAGCTACTAAATCCACTAACTTTTCTCTCCTTTCTACCACCACTTCAAAAACAAACTAAAAATGCATTGACTCATCCATCTAGAATGAAATGTGGTTGCTTTAACTCATAATTTGCAACACATAAATAGTCCTCTCATTTCCAACTTCTTAAAATGGATGAGTCACCCTTTTTTCAAGTGACAACAATGACTCTTTTATTGAGTCAAAACACAACAATACATACCTACATGTTTCCTAGTTGTTATGCAAGTTGACTACCTTCTTAAGCTTCAACAAACTTTGGCTTTAACAAAGTTTACATGCTCATTTCTAGATGTGCATTAGTCTTTCCAAAATTTGACTTCTATTTGGTTTATTCGACCTATTATGGTGCTGCATACTTTCCACATCATCATTCTATGCGTGATTAATATTTGTAGCATATTTCATTGTTCACTATAGCGGTAGTTTATGCACTTTACAAACTTGTTTTATTTGCATTCACTTTACATCATATTACAAACTATGTGTTGCCTTTATCCATTCACTTATGTGTAGTATATACATGCTTCACATTGTTATTATTACACTAGCTTCTATATAAGTTGAGCTCTATAATTTCGTTCACACTATATGTGCGCCCAAGTTCAAATTAAAATATTTTTAAATACTTTTAGATATATTTCAATACATATATTATATATGTACACTTAAAATTGTCCTGATTGATATTGTACATCTAAATTGGATCATTAACACCATTTTTGTCCTAATTCACCTCTTTTTGACCATTTAATTAAATAATCTTAATTGTTTAATTAAATTCATCATTTTCTTCTATTAATTGGATAACCAATTTTATTAGGTTAATACATTCTTTTTCAAACTAATTTTCATCCCATTTAATTAAATAATGTGAATTATTTAATTAAATTCCTTAAGCCCTCTCATTTGATTAAATAATCTTAATTATTTAATTGAATGTCATTAATTCCCCTTTTTAATTAAATGAGTTAATTGTTTAATTAAATCCTTCAATTTATCCATCGTGCACAATTAAATAATGTTTTAATTATTTAATTAACTAATTTCTCTCATCCCTCCAATTTCTCCCACTTGCAAAGGAATATTCCCATGTAATATTCTTCCATCTCAATTCCCTCCTAAATGGAAGCATCTTGCACATTTCTCCTAAATTTTAGGATTTGTGCTTCTTCAAATCAATTTGAACTATTGATTAAATGGGCGAATCCATGCCAAATTTCAATCTCATCCGTGGATTGAATTCTTGATCCATGCCAACTCCTCTCCTCAATTTGTATCCATTGATTAGGAAAATTAATCTTGTCCATTGATTCACTCATTTTTTCGATAAATAACCTCCATTTCTTGAGCAAAGGGATCCACATTCATTTAGAGAATTTGTACTATAGTGAATTTTAGAACATTCTTCATGAGCATTTCATCATTTAGCATCCATTTTTAGTTAATCTTGCATCCATTTTCACCATTTTTCATCAATGGCATCCATCATCAAGCTTGTTTCAACCAAGGGATTAGGAAAGGGCTGACATTCCACATCAATTCAACACCAATCCCCCAATGGGATGAGGTTTGATGCATTTAGCTAGGTTCATTTAAGTATTTCAGTTTTAATGGCTTCTTAGTTTAATGTTTTCAAGAATTCCATTAGGAGCATGGCTTAATTAGTTAGATCTTGGTTTAATTCTTGTAATTTAATCATGTTTAGCGTAGGTTATGATTATGCTCACTATGTACATATATCTAACCTCCATTGTTTTTTTTGATGCATATGAGTTTCCTTTTATAAAATCATAAAAATAAAGGAACACAAGGTCATCTAGGCCAGAAATAATGAAGAATAGAGAGACAAGAAGATCTCATAAGGAAAGAAGAGATATGAAGAGAAAGAGAAATGCAAAAGAAAGAGTCTAAAGGGGACCCAGTTACAAAACACACAAGGAAATAAGCCCAAATCTGAGATAAAATAGGATTTTTTCCGTGCTGGGAGAGAAGAGCCTCCATAGTCCATTGAGAACCTTCTTCCACAATATCCATTCCTTCAATACGGTGTTTCTCAACATCCATTTTCTGCCCCTTCTTCCTCATAGTCCCACAATCAGGTTTAATTTTACTACAATCTCTTTGAGAAATATCAAGTTTCAAAGGAGGAACCAAAAATACATCATGTTCAAACTAATCAAAATTTTCTTCCAGATCCTCCATGAAAGGATAAGTGCCATATGAATTAGAGCCATCCTCTTCTGAAACAAAAGGAGAATCATTAGCATTGTTGATAATCAGATCAACCAAAGGGGGAGAGATGTTAACTACAGGAGGCTCAAGAGTAGGCTTGAAGGTAGTGTTGGGGGAGGTGAACTTCCCATGATTTCTCTAGATAAAATCAACATTTGGAACTCCAACCTTTTGCACCCATTTTTTGAGACTTATATATCTCATGCCAGATAAGCGCTTAGCAGTGCAAGCCTCGACTTTATGTCCCAATTTATTGTAGTGAAAACACTTGAAGGGAAGCCCTTCAAAATTCAAAAACTTTGTCCATGTTCCCTTAGAATAATGGATCCGAATGGAGTGGGGGAGAGGATTGGAAATGTCAACCAGAGCACAAGACCTAATGTATCTACGAGTAGAAGTAGCCTCTGCCAAATCAATCTTGACAAAAACACCAACCTGTTCAATCAAATTTTTAATGAGAATCAAAGTCTGTATAACATGAGGAAAATTGTAAAGCCTTATCCACAAAGGAATGCTCGTGACCTTGGCAGTGGCCAGATCGAAGAAATGGGTCCAAGGTGTCAGAGAAATGCCTAAATTTCCAAAAAGCCAAGGACCATTTTTCACCACAAAATTGTAGTCTTCAACCGAATTGAATGAGAACAAAAAAAATCCAAAATCTAGAGAGTCTACCATCGAAAGTGGGAGGTCACACCAATTTTTTTTCCCAAGCTAAAATCGAGTTTAAAGATTCACGCCTGCACATGAATCTTAGAATTAGAGAGTGAGAGCCAATATCAGCAGAGATCTCACTAATTCACTCATCAAAAATAAGGAGGTCCACGAGATCATCTTTGAAGACCACCTGAATCACCAATGGTGCAAGAAATGCGATGCTACACACGCTCCATGTTTGAAATTGAAGTGAGGATCGAGGGTGATTTAGGAGGAGAAGGGTTAGGGTTAGCCAACCGTATTTGGTCAAAAACAAAGGAGTTGCATTCATGAAATGAATTTTCCCTAATTTTGTAATTCTCCAAGGGCATTGGATCCGCAATAGCATCCACCTAAACTGAGCCCCTACCAGGGCCTAGAGGATCAATCCCCAAGATGGGGGGAAAATAGGGTGACTTACATAGAGTTTCCTAGGAACCTATGGTAGATCAAAGGGAGTACCAATGCCTCCCATCCCTTACCTATACTTTGCCAGACTTCTTGAAATTCAAGCTCTTCTTGCCTTTAGCCTCTCCCTTCAACCTTGCGTTAGTTAACACCTCCTTGCCATTGTCGCCCACATTTGTACCAGCCTTCACAATGTCATGAGGGCTAGTAGAGACCTTGCACATGATCATCAATTGTATAATAATATCATTAAATTGTTATATTATATATATTAATGTATATTTATACACGTTTATTAAATCATTATTTGTCAATCACATATATATACTAACGATTATATATATACACATATTAATATGTATGTATTTAATGTACTTGTATACATATATATTAATGTATATATATACTATATACATATATTGTTATCTTAATATCCATATTAAACACATATATTTACATATTCATTGATCGGTATATACATAATGTATATATATGTCGTATATTTCCAATCAATATTCTCATGCATTTATGGAGAATGGCTCACTTTTCTCTTTCAACCTTTGTGAAAAACATTGTGAAGGGCGTTGGGATTCCTTCATCATCATTCTTGCTCACCCCTCCCTTTGTAATGTAGGATGGTGATTGTGTATCAGTAGGACAAGTCAAAGCATCTAAAAAGGCTTTTTTGCAAGGAATGGATGCATCACTGGACTTAGGGTTCTGTTTCCATGGATTGGGAAGTTCGTTAGGAAATGATGCACACCCTAACTATAAGTTTGCACTGGCTTTTGAAGTGTCTGGTGTGCGCTTGAAGGCCGGTTCAAAGCATATGGTTCTCATTCAACATCCTCTTTTTCCTATTTCCATGCCTCCCAAAGTTTCCCCCTTTCCGTCAAACACTCAGATTCAATCCAGGAGATCTGTCTTGATTCTACTGCATTTAATAGAGAATTTTATTTGCAGGATCATGCTCTTATATGCAGATTTATGAAAGTTTGGCTGAAATTGTGTGACCTCCATTCCTGGATAAGAAAAAATTGGGAAGAATATATGGAGGAAAAAATCAACATCTACCCTTGTGCAAAATGGTTTTTCATATTGGAATTCAAATTGTTGGAGGATAAAGCATTGATTCTCAACACTGGTCCTTAGTTTTTTCAAGGATATTTTTTATGCATCAAGCCATGGTTTCCTTCTTTTGACCCTCTTATTAAGACTTTTTCTTCAAAATTCCTTTGGGTAAGATTTCCTTACCTTCCTTTGTAGTTTTGGGAGATTGAATGTTTGGTGGTGATCGCTAATGAAATTGGAAAATATCACTACATCTCCAAAGAAACTATTAACTATATGAAAATTCTACATGTGCTCGTTTATGCATTGAATTTGAATTATCTAAAGGCCTTCTAGCTGAAATCTCTTTGAAGGTGGGGAATAGGTGATGGCATCAATTGATAGATTATGAAAAGATTGCTTTTAGATGCAGGAACTATTTCTCAATTGCTCAGGCTACCTCCCAGTGTAATAAAAAGCAAGCATTGTTGTGAGGAAATGCTAGTCCAAATCAACCCTCATGGTGGGTAGGGGCTGAATCCAACCATTATGTAATTTCTCCCAAAGATAATTTTGATCCTCCATCTCCACATACCACACAAAATATGAATCCCAACTCCTCTCCATCCTCTGCTCCGACAGTTTTGATGACATATTTCCTGAAGGTGGTTGCTCTATGGGTACACCTCCAACTTTCGAGAAACCGAACTAGTCTTCTGATTTGTAGCCTCCATCAACAACTGCAGAGGGTGGATCCACAAAGAAAGAATCATGCAAGGAACAAGTTATTACCCAAATGGATGATGGGGATTGGACAAAAGTAAAAAGGAAAAGATCGTCATCTCGTCCTAAACTTACAATGACATTAAGGTCAACAAAATTTGGGACAAATGTCTGATGGTACACACAAAAGTTTGATCTATGTAATTTCTTTTGAATTTAATGAAAGAGTGCTACTCTCTTTGGTAGCAGTTTTCCAAAAAAAAAAATCTCATGCATATAGTATATCCGTACATGAGTATGCGTAGGTACGTATACACATGCACGTATATATTCACATGTATGATTTATCATACAAATGTACATATTTAAATATATACATTCTATGTATTTAGTCATTGATTAATATATAAATATGAATACACCAAGAAGAACTTACACTTAACACAAATACTTAATCACATATTCCAAATCAAGAAACAATCAAACACTAAAACCAAAACCAATGCAAATAATTCCCAACCATGATTGAAATTTACTTACCAATTCTAAAACTAACTTGACTCAACTTGAGCAAACTAGGATGTGAGTGTATGATAGCTCAACTAGGAATATTAAGGGTTACCAAACCAAGTTCTTCTCTTAAGTGATATCCCCCTCTCTTCTGGAGGCTTGATTCATTTCCTACATCGAACTTAGTGCATCACAATATAGTAGTTAGTCAATAACATTGCATTCATATGCATCATATATTTTCATTTTTCTAAACATTTAAAGCATCATATTGAATTGGCATTCATTCATCACATTTTCCATCAAAAAATAATAAAGAATATTCATGTATTGCTCCATTTTAACCCATCAAAGTAATAGTAAATAGGTAATAACACAATGGGATGTAACACTCAGGGTAATCATTTGAATGAGGTGGATAATAATCTACACAGTAAAATACCATTCTTTAATTATTATTTTTTTGGATGGTCATTCTTGCAACACGAAGGAAAGACATTATCCAAAAGCATGAATAATCTAATGAAGATCAAAGACATTGTTCTTATAATTATCATCATTAAAAGTTGGCTTCAAGTTAGGATATATTTTTTTAATGATGACTAGTTATATGTGAGTGGATTGTGTGAAAGAATTCATAAAGGGCATGTTTTAATTAAAACCTTTAGTCATTCAAAATATTATAAGCAAGGTTGTATTTATAATTGTAATTTTTGGATCTTTGTGATAATATCTCTTGCTCATGTCATTCCCCTGATATTATTATGGAAGACTTTAAGTAAAATTTTATTATTTTATTTTTCTAATATCTCTATTCTATGTAAAAACACTTGTGCTTTTGTTAGCTTCTTTTTGGTTCCCTTGTTGCTGAGTAGGGTTCTCTTCAAAGCAAGTTTCTAGAGAGAAAGGTCAGCAAAAATGGGTGGCTCGAGAATACATATTGAACCCATCACCTTTGTCTCTTTGAAAAATAATGTTAAAGTTTGGGTGATATTCAAGATCATGGTTTAACATCTTTCTTCAGGGCTGTATGTGAAAATGATCACATGATTTAGTTTGTTACTAGTTGGAATTTCGATCATGTTCAGGTTGGTGGTGTCAAAATGGAAGTCATTGAGGAGATTATTTCATAAGAAACGAGTTTTAGCTATGAGGGAAAAAAGGTGTCTCAACTTAGCCGAAAATCCTACCAAGTCTATATTGATAGGTTCCTAGAAGAGGGCGAGGAGCTGAAATGAAGTCAAAATGGGTTTAGTTATGAAGACTTGCCTGCTTCATTGGGGATACTTTACTTTGGAGGTTCATTTTACAATTGTGCATGGGCACCATTTCCTATTTTTGAAACACCTTAGGCATAAACACTCTGTTAGTTTTCCCTTCTTTATATTTTCTTCTATGGAGAAATACATAAAGGAAGGTTCTTACCTACCCCTCCATCAAGGGTTGATGTCTACTCTATACAATTTCTATCTTAATGCCACCCCTACTTATAATCTTCTTACTCTTTGTCCTTTGGATATCCCTAGGAAAAATCCTAACCCTTCTTCAAAGAATAAAGGGAAAAGCACATTTATTTCATAAAATACTCCCCTTCTACCTCTCATGCTAAAGGTGTAAAGATAGGAATTTCTCTTGCTTTCCCTATTTTCAAGAAGAAAAAAGTAAAAAAGGGGTAAAAAAGGGTTTTGAAATTAAGAATTGCATTGATGAGGAGTTGGGATCGAGAAAAAACTTTTTATCCCTACAAGATAAAGGGAATTATGTTATTTCCCCTCTTCTAAAAATTAAGAAGGTTGTCCGGGATGCAAAGGGTAAATTATCCAACAATAAGATTTGTAAGACTCCTATTGTGATCAATCCTCCTAGGCTTGCAATTGACATCTCGAAAGGGGGAAACACCAAAGGGGAGTTTGTTGCTTCTTCAAGGGAGTGGAGGTCTACTATGATTGCTAGAATCTTGCAAGGGTTAAAACTTCTTTAACTCTTAAAAATCCCACTCGAAGTGTTGATGTGGAGGTGGACTCAAGAGACTCTTTGTATAGTAAGGATGTGAAGTATTTAAATGAATTGCTGGACTTTACCCCTGATGACTCTTTTTCTCGTTCCCTTTAGTATGTTATTCCCTTGGAGTTTGGGGAGGCTCTTGAAGATTAAATAACATAAAAGTTTATGAGGAAGATGATAGAGAGGCCATTGAGGAAAAATAAATGAATGAGGGCATCACCATAAAGAACAAAATATACAGATGTATATGGTAGAAATTGAAGATTTGCATGTTAGGGTGGAAATTTTTGAAAATTCACATGAATTTATTGATTTTTTTAGTTGCAAAGATAAATTGGAAAATTTGGAGGAGTCTCTGACCTTCTTCCAATAGAAAATTCTCACCCTTGAGCAAGCTTTGAGTAAAATAGTAAAAAATATTGATGACCTAACGAGAAAGATTGTGGTGGAAGTGCTGATGGTTGTGACCAAATTGGACAAGAAGAAGAAAAAGAGAAAGGCATAGGGGTTGATTGATGTTACTAAGAAGGAGAAGAATAAAGTTCCTCAAAGTGCTCCTAAAAGGGAAGAAACCCTAGAATTGATGGATGCCAACTAGAATACTCTTTATTAGTGTTTCTTATTTTGTTTGGTTTGTTGTTTTGCTCGTGTTGTTGTTCCCTTGGTTCTACTTTGGTTTTTTGTAGTTTTTTACTTTTTTTTGCTCGACTTCTCAAATGGAATCAATTACATGAACTATTTTTCAAGAGGAATCAAGCAAAAAGTTTCTTTTTAAAGGAATCAAGCATATGCAATATATTAAACAAAGGATCTACATATACTTGTACTTTAGAAATTTTAATGAGGGATTCATATGAAATTAAATTAAATATCATTTACTTATTTTATCAAAGAGGGTTTGGTAATTAAGGGCTAAAATAAATGCCAACAAAAAATTAAAAAGGATGTTCATGGCACCTAAAAAAATTGAAGCACATTGAGAGGAGGCAAAACAACAAAGAGATAGAAGAGCAAATATTAGAGAAATGAATAATATTAAAGCACCTAATTTGATGGTCCTATTAATGAAGAGAAAATTGAAGAGACTAACATGGATGAGGTGAGTGGAGATTATGTAAATGTAGGAATGGTGAATGTAGAAGAGCTTGATAATATGAACAATGTGATTATAGAAATAAATTTAGGTAAGTCTTAAATTTTAATTAATGGTAATGATATTATATATTTAAATGAAGTTGGATATAACAATGCTAATCTAAATTCCATTATGAAAAACATAGAAGCTCATAAAATAAAAATAAAATCCCTTATATGATTGAAAATAAAAATAATTTTGTAAAATTGAAAGAACTGTATTAGATATTCTTAATGGTAAGATATCTTGGTGATAAATTCAAACCCATGAAAATAGATTACATAAAATATTATTTTATAAAAAAATTCTAGGATTTCAATGTCAATTTATAATGCAATTAATCAAAATGTCAAAAATGTGAAGAGTAATGAAAAATAGGCATATTTGTAAAATATAAAAAAGAAAGATGAATCAATGAAATGAGTTATGTAAGTATTTTTAATGTTATTGATTCTATTGAAAAAGGAGTTAGTCTAGACATAGGATTATAGTATGATGAAAAATAACAAAATTGCTCTAGTTAATAAATAGGTTTTGAGCAAAATAATCATAAGATAAGATAATTTTTAAATATAAATAATAAAAAATTGAGAAGAGTAGTAAAGATACGATAAAATATTGAAAATGGACCAATTAACCAATGTTGGGTTTTTAACGTATATTCCTAAGGTTTGATATGAAATCAAGTATTTAATTGAAAAATATTGGCATGATAATACAAGAGTATGATCTAATGTTAGAGATGTTTTGAAATTAAGAGTGAGGTCGAAAATTCATGATCTTAATACAAAACATCTACTAGACATTATTTAAATATATATAAGATGAGAGTTACTTGTGATAGATTTTTATGATGAGCAAGAACATGATTAAAGGGGAGTTACATTAGAATCTTGACCAACATTAATGGCAAAGAAAAAGGTAACTTTGAATAGGTTTGAACATGCCAAAGTGAGACACCTAAATTGAAGAGTTTCATTTGAAAAAATCTATGATAGGTTATGATAGTTGTAATAGAATACTCTAAAAATAGTTTGAAAAACCATGAACAACTTGGGACAAATATGGTACACATTTGGGTCATTTTTTGACTATGGTTTTAGGAAACCACTTTTTTTTTGTTTGGTAGGTTTTAGGAAACCACTTGTAGTTTGCGGTTATTTGCCTATTTATTAGTGCTAGTGGATGTAGTATGTATACTTGACTTATAGGTATTGTTATGCTACTAGAATTGCTTAATTTACATGGTGATAATCTTATATGGAAATATACTTAGATATTGTGTTAACCTTTTTTGCTAATAGTAAAATTGGATCATGCTCTAGATTATGGGTTTTACTCTCAAAATAGTTTTTCCTATTTGAACCTATGTGTTATGGTATAATTTTCTTGTGTATTATTTTCTATAATTTAAAGATTAATTATTATTACAAATACCTTCCCTCAAAGTTTAGTGTAGGAAGTGTATTTTACAAAATTGCTTCATTTCATGAAGGATTGAGATGTGGACTTCGTCTCAAAGAGAAATTAAGATGACATTGAAAAATTGACATAAACTTGATATAAAAAATATTAAAAAAGATATATTTTTTTTTTGAAAAATGTAGACATTCTTAGATCTAAAGATAATAAATAAAAAATTAAACCCTAAGGCTAAGACCTAAGTGGGTGTAGGATCAAATGAGTTCAACAAAATGAAAAGGAAATAAAATTGACATTTCACACTTTTCTAAAGTTAGGAAATAAAGTCCACACAAATAAGCAATTAACCCTAGGTTAAAGAGTTGGGATTGTAACCGCATAATTTTTGAAACGACAAAGCTCAATATAAGGAGTTAGCTTCATGTGTGGTTTGATGAAGTTTGCTCCAATATAAGGAGTTAGCTTCATGGCATTTATTACATTTAAATAGCAGTTGATCATAGTCAAATTCTTTTTTACTACCTAATACGGGAGCACGAGCCTTCTTCGGTAAACCTCTTTGGCTAAGAGCTAAGGACTGAGGGGTATCCATTCCACCAAATTCACCCAGGGCATGATCCCAACCTCATCCCTTTTTCAGTGTTAGAGCCTTTGCACTTAGCGAGACTTGATCCCTGGTGGGCTCATTTAGAACTTCAACTTCACTAGCAGACCAAGAGCCCATTGACGCAAAGTTGTCTTTTTATTCAGCCTTAGTAATAAAACAATCTAAAGTGTTGTCAATATTGAAATATAAGTGACTTTGTAATTTATTCTTTAATACTTTTGTTATAAAATATGTATCGTGATATAAAGAAAACTATTAGTGTTAGTATAATGGTTTATATATTCCAAAAATCTTTATGCTCATCAGTCGTTCACATTAAATGATTCTACAATTATAATATGAATAATACAGTGCATGCCCATAGACAGGTGCCTTCTAGTGTTTCTTCAAATGGAAGAAACATGACCAAGTTGCTTAATTGGAATAGGAGATATAGAGGACTGTTTTTCAAAGAGGCTCTTTTTTTCGTTTTGTTATTTTCTTCCACATTCTCTGGGAGGCATGCCAAAAGACTGAAGGGAATTCAAACAACTTTTCAAAATTAAATTCAAGAATTAATTTCAAAAATAAATAATTATTTTTTAGAGTCTGTGTGCTGTTTATGTTGATTATGAAATTATTGTTTCTGCGTGTATTAATTATTTTTGAATATTCAGTCTCTCTATGTTAGTTTGTATTTAAATTTATTTCACATTGGTAGATTAGTTTTGAAATAGTGTGTTAGTTGTTGAGTAAGTTACTGTTTTCCAACTAAATTTGTGCTTATCATTCATGGGTATTTAGATCACTTAATTAACCTTTTGTGTATTATTATTCAGTTATCTCTTTTCAAAATTATTTTATTCATTTGCAGTTTTACCTTTCTTTCTTTTTGGTCAAAAGCACACCCCTTTAAAATTTGAATCTCATCATATGAAGGAGCTGTCCCTTTCAAATGTAAGAGAGAATCACTAATCTAATAGCGGTCTCCCCATTTGTTGGTATATATTGTTTGCGACGAGTAAGTTAATCTTCATTGCAATAAAATTGTTTACCAAAATGATGTAAGACTATTTCATGGGAAAGCTTAATTGGTAAAGCAATGAAGAAATGTGCAGATTGGTTAGATTGGTTGGTTTGAAGGTTTATTACTACCATACTATGATTATCTAATGCTTATGGGTCTTCCAAATATAGAGTGTATAAGGTACATATTCGCTCCACAAGTTTTTGACATGTATTCCACATATTTTGAAGTAAATAGGCATAATATTATATAATTTAATTGATAGATAAAATTATTTTTCATTTAATATTAGTATTTGCAAAGAGGACTAATGCATTGTGGACCATAATATTTAAAATTTTTGTTTTAAAAGGCATGTGGTCTTTTTTAGAAAGAGCGGATTTTTTAAAATTAATGAAGTGTTATAAGGTTAATTTGATCATATTATTTCTTATCTAAATATTCATTTTAAGAATGGAGATTTCATTAATAAAATATTTTGTCTTCAACTTTCATATTTGAAAAACGGAAAATTTAAATGCAACTAATGAATACAAATTTATGGCGAATAGTAAATGGATTTGAGAAAACACCTATAGATACAAATAAGTTACTAGATTAGCATAGTAGAAATGATAAATCCAAATCTATTATTGATCTTGCACTTTTTGACTCTAAATTACATCATGTAGATCTAGAAAAAACTTCAACAAAAAATTGAGATAATTTGAATAAATTGTTTGGAGCAAAAACAACTAATACAATTTTTTTCCTAAAGTTTCAACTATTTATATTCAAGATGGAAGATAGAATCACTATGTCAAACTATATAATCAATTTGAGGTATGATGAAATAATTGACATTTTCAGACTTATCCAAAGTTAAGAAATAAAGTTCATGCAAAGAAGCAATTAACCCTAGATTAAAGAGTTGGGATGGTAATCGAAATGTACAAGCACAATTTTTGAAATGACAAAGCTCAATATTAGGACTTAGCTTCAGTTGTGGCTTGATGGATTTTTTTATAGATTACTTCTTAGTGATTAAAAATGGTCTCTAATAGTAAATTTGATTCTTGAATGCTATGATAGATGCCTAACTAACCCTTGTTCTACTTTGGATCAAAGTGCACATGAAAAATGACGTGAAGTTTTGGTCCCCTAAAACTTGTTTGTCTCACATCTTGGAACTTGAATTTGTAAAACTAGTGCTAATGAACACCTTTGAAGAGTTTGCTAAGAAAAAATATTTTCTTTTGACCAAACTCCAATTTGATTTGATTTAATAGTGTTGGAATAAGGATTGAAAATAATATAAAATGCCTACTTTGTCTTCAAGTGTATATGTTGATAAATTGGTGATGAAATCAATACTCTAGAATGCTTGAATGACAATGCTATAATATTCAAATAGATGATGAATCATATATGTAAAAATGAATTAGGGATTTTCCTAAATTTATTGATGAAGGTGCATCCATGGTTGCCAACCAACTGGAAAAACATATTTTTTGTTTAAATTTTGTTGTGAATTTATTTTCATGGATATTTTGGAGTGAATTTAACATTAATAAGTCCAAAAATAAGATTAATTTAGTTAGACATGTTTTGGGTTGATTTTCCCCTTGAGAAGCATGTTGAGATTAATATTATTTTAATTTAATGGTCAAAAAGGCAATGGGTGTTGGAATTTGGAGTGGAGGAATAATTTACTTGGAACTAATTGAGCATCATGCTACAAGCATGACTTTGGCACCCAGGCAGAGTAGGGTGCAAAATTTGAATTGGAAATCCAAATGGAGAATTGATGGATGACAGTGTTGGCTTGTAGTGGTCTATTAGGCAAGGGAAGAACCCAACATGCATTGGGAGTTGAGAAAGATGTACTTTTTTTGTCTCCAACTGATTTTTGAAGAGAGGGGCATGGGATCTTGGAGTGGTGTTGTTACTGGAGTTTTGGTGGTGGTTTTGATTAATTGTTTAGTGATTCTTCTTGTTGTTGGTTCCTAAATTTTGGGGAGAGAGGATTACGAGCGTAGCATCTTCCAGGAGGAGTATTTTTAGATTGGAGTTTGTTGTTAGAAGGTGCATGAAAGAAATGCCAAGAATTGAGAGATATCTTGCTTACATACTTGTGATTGATAATCTTTCCTTCAATGTGGGATCTTGGAGTGGTGTTGTTATTGGAGTTTTGGTGGTAGCTTTGATTAATTGTTTTATGATTCTTCTTTTTGTTGGTTCTTGAATTTTGGGGAGAGAGGATTGGGGGCATAACATCTTCCAGGAGGAGCATTTTCAAATTGGAGTTTGTTGTTAGAAGGTGCATGAGAGAAATGACAAGAATTGAGAGATATTTTGTTTACATACCTGTGATTGATAATCTTACCTATAACAAAACATTATTCTTTGATTTCTCATGTTATATTAGTTCACAGGGCTTCCATTGTATGCGTTGCACATTGAGTTGCAGGAGTTGATGAGATAATAAAATAAATCTCTTTTGTTGCTGATTTATGGTGCCTTGTTTAAATTTGTTTCATCAATTATTTTGTGAAGTTGAAGTGCAAAGAGTTGCAGGTAAGCTCTCTTGCATCATTTACACAATACAAACAATATTTAATTTGGAATGTTTCAAATTATAATAACTATTTGGAGAAAAATAGAATTTAAGATCATTAATAAATTTAAATTTAAAAATTCTAAATTATTTACATACTTACATATTTAACAATATCAATACTAATCCTCAAAATATATATAAATAAATCAATCAAAATTCAAATAATTTATAAACTCCTATAAAAATCATACTTATATATTAATCATTACCTACAAAAATCATACATATATTAATCATTACCTAAAGAATACCCAAAAAAAAGTCATACTTATATATATTAATCATTACCTAGAGAATAACTAAAAAAGTAAAGAGTATACAATTTTCCTATTGCGCATATATATGATTGTCAATAGTCTAAGCTATTAAGAGACTTAAGTGTTACATCTAGAATCTAGATGAGCAAGATTATCCTAGTTCTTTCCTTATATTCTTGAGATGTTGAAGAATGCCATGCACTGTCCAAACTTAAAACAACCGTGGCATTTTCTCATTAAGCCACGAAATAATAAGAGATTGATTGATTGATTGATTTTAATAATGTCCACGAGACCAACTAGTCTATGAGACCCACAAAATGAAACTAAAAGACCGCCTTAGCCAAAACAACAAAAACAACAACCGACCCCACCGAACTACTTCCTGTTATTTTCCAACTCTTTGCTGATTTTGTTTCTTCTGTTGTGAATTTTGATCAGGTAACTTGTTGTTTTTATCGATCTTTTCCTCTTCAAACAAGACTGCTAAAGATTTGACTTTTAACAAATTTGAGTAATAGTATCAGATGTCCGCGTAAGCCTTACACTCGATAATGTAGTGCCACTATGTCTCCACTAAACCCAAAGAGCAGAAACAACAAATCCTATCTTCCCACACCTCTTTGGGAACATACTGATAGTTACCAAGAATGAAAATTATTTCTATACTTGTCTATGGCAGTCATGCAAATTGCTATTTACCAAACATTTTTTTTGCAAATTGTGCATTTCTTTTATTTGGTTATGTACTGATGATAATTTTGATAAGTAGAATAATGATTAGATTATTATTATTATTATTATTATTTTTAATAATATTATTTTCTTTTTGTTTATCTATAATGTTCTTTTTGAATTGATATTTTGAAAAAAATCAATTAATTAATGTAATTGTCTTTATTCTTAATATATATAGAGAGAGAGAGAGAGAGATAAGCACTCTCTTTACTTTTGGAGGTCTATGAATTTGTTATTACTTGTTTTCACTTAGTCTAAGGCATTCTAATTTCCTCTCAAACTAACTTCAAACTCTGCTTCCAACAGGTTTTGTTGTCCTTCCTTCATATGCACTTTTGTTGAACTCACGTCAACATGACCATACATTTCCTCTTCCAAAGGGCTTTGAATACTTGCTTTTAAAATTTCAAACCTATTTGAAACAATAGTAACATTACCTTGCTTGATAACTTGATTTTGGCGACCATTCTTTTGTTGAACATGTCTATTTTCTTTTGTTGTGATAAAGGTGTATTGAGAGTTTATGGATCCTTGGAGAAAAAAAATGTTTTTCTTGTGATCCTTAACAAAATGGTCATTTTATGGAATTTTTTACATTTAAATACAAAACGGTCATAACCAAGATCCTACATGTATGTCGATGAATTTAGGTTGAGATCAATGGTTTCATGAAGATATTTCTACAAATCTACTTTCACACATATTCAAGAATATATATTTTTTCAAACGAAAGCTTTTCAATAATATGTATTTCTTTCTTTCAATCAACATGTATTATTATACATTCATTTTTTTTAACTGTAAACCTTGGGTGTTGGAGTATAAAGTTTATGTATTGTAATAAAATCATCATAGTGACTTTGTGGTTTATTATTTAATATTGTTAACATAATTTATTTTCCTATAGATTAGGAAGTTCAAGAAGTTATCTTGGAAATACCTTATAAAAATAATATTGTGATACAAAGGAAACAACTTAATATTTCAATAATTATCATTCTATATTTATTATTACTACTATCATAATTTAGATTTTTCAAAAAAATTATACTCTACCATTTCTATTAAATAATGATAGTCAAAGATTTGTCATCTCCAAAAAAGAGAGAAAGTTTCACTATATATATTTTCAACTACATTTGATGTAACAATGATTCAAATACAACCTTCTTACTCCTAAAATATCTTTATTCTCCTTTGACTCTAGAGAAAAAAGGGTAAAATCATCCTCAACAAAATTAAATACTTATCCTAAAAAAATCAATAAAAATGCATCCAATGAGGATTTCCCATTTCGACTAAAAAAAAACATTTATGATGTATTTAAAGTGGGGCCCATGAGAAGACGGCCTTAACCAAGGCCATTAACTTGGTCCATTTTTTTAAAGGAAAACTTCTCAAGGATGTGTATTTGTTTCTTTTGGTCAACCTGTTTTGTTATATGTTCTATTTTTTTATTGTAAATGTTGAAAGGGGGTGTTAGAATATAATGTTTATGTATTGTAATAAATTCATCTTAGTGATTTTGTGGTTTATTATTTAATATTATTGTTAAAATAATTAATTGTTTTCCCCTAGATTGAGGTAGTTCGAAAAATTATCTTCAAAATACTTTATAAAAAACATATTGTGATACAAAGAAAACAACTTAATATTTTAATTGTTATTATTCTAAAAATTTATATACTCTACCATTTCTATTAAATAATGATAACCAAAGATTTATCATCCCCAAAAAGGAGAGAAAGTTTCACTAAATATATTTTCAACTACATGAAACAATGATTCAAATACAACCTTCTTACTCCTAAAATATCTTTATTCTCCTTTAATTCTAGAGAAAAAAAGGATAAAATCATCCTCAACAAAACTAAATACTTATTCTAAAAAAAATTCCAATAAAAATGAATCCAATGGGGAATTCCCATTTCGACTAAAAACCAAACATTTATGATGTATCTAAAGTGGGGTTCTTGAGAAGACCAACCTTAACCAAGGCCATTAACTTGGTTCAATTTTATTTTTGAGAGGAAAGCTTCTCAAGAATGTGTATTTGTTTCTTTTAGTCAACATGTTTTGTTATATGTTCTTTTTAAAAAAATTACAAACATTAAAAGGAGGTGTCCAAATATAAGGTCTATGTATTGTAATAAAGCCATCTCAGTGACTTTATGATTTATTATTTAATATTTTTTTTAAAACAATATTAATTGTTTTCCCATAGATTAAGGTAGTTTGAAAAAATTTCTTGCAAAGACTTTATAAAAATTGTATAATGATACAAAGAAACCAGCTTAACATTTTAATTGTTATTATTCTAAAAATTTCTATACACCATTTCTATTAACTAGGGGAAGAGCACCAATTACTAACATAGTTTCAATAACTGTTTACTCCATACTTTACCAAACCCCCCAATAACCGTTTGTATTTTAGTCATTACATAGTTTTAATTATGCCAATAAATATTTGCATCTTACACCTATAAATGTTCACTACTGAATGTGTAGTTGACCAACAAAACTAAACAACTATTGGTACATATCTATTTCCAATGAAAACACATTGAGAACACCTTGAATTTTTATAAGTTTTTATTGGTTGTCCAATGAACGGGTAGTGGCGAAGTAGTTGTTACGACACATTAAAAAAACACTTTTTTTGACCACTTCTCGCTTACCAGATTCTACAACACGCGTTGTTACTACCCACAACCCAAAATTTTTGAATAAGCAATTAAGTTACATATGAAGAGGACCAAAAAAAATCATCGAATTTCGATATATCATTTGGGATCTATGAATGCGCAAAATTAACTATGGTGACTACTATAACCAAATATTTATTATCTCCCAAAAAAAATTCACTGAATATATTTTCAACTGCTATGATTCAAATACCAGCCTCCTTACTCCTAAATATCTTCATTCTCCAATTAAAAAATAAACAAAAAGTTGAATCATCCCAACAAATCTAAATAGGTACTTATCCAAAAATTTCCAATAAAAGTGCCTCCAATGAGACTTTCCATTTCGACCAGAAATGAAACATTTTTTTACGTATCTCAAGGGGGGGTCCCAGAAGATCTGCCTTAACCATTGCCATTTAACTTTTCTGTCGTCATGCAGACCTTAGAAACAATCATGGATGGCAAATTCGGAATGAAAGACCACAATACTTTTTTAAATAGTTTTTGTCAAAACTGTTGTGCCACGATACAGATGCATTCTGTTTTTTGTGCCATCGCCAATAAAATCATTGCTGACTGTGACATTTCCTGATGTATAGTTTTTCTGAGGACGTGGACAAATTTACAACCATTCGCCATGGAAGAGCAAAACGCCCTGTATTTAGAAATAGTGTTTCAGTGAACATCTGGAGAGCAGAGGATTTCGAGAGCTTGAAAATATTGCGTCTGTGTTGAGGTGGGCAGTTGGAATCTGAGAAGAAAGAGCAAACATGGTGGTGTGTATTTCATCTCCCTATTCACTGGGCTTGTGCGACTCGATCCTCTCACCTGCCGGCGTCAGCAGAGCAGGAGGAACATTGAGCCCTGCTTCTTTTAATGCTGCTGCTCGCTTCTCTTCCAATTTAATGCTAGGGAGGGAATCCTTCCGTGTTTGTGCGAGGAGAAAGAAGACGCTGCCCGGTCTCTGCTTTGTGTTCAAGGAAAATGAAGGCCAAACTGGAGAACAGTCTCTGGAATTTGCAGATTCCTTGAGAAAGGCTGTTGAAAATGAGGAAAAGGGGTTTCCGAGCAATGGCAGGGCCACGTTTGCTGCGCTTGCTTGGAGCCTCGGAATTACAGGCACTGCTGCAGCAGCCATTTACTATAGATTTCTCTTCGTAATGAAGGTTTGATCTTTTCTGACCCACAAGCAAAACATAGGATTTGCTCGACTTGTGATCTTCAGCTGTGTTCTGTTTCATTATGGACCATTTTTTTCACCATTTTCCAATAAAGAACTATGTGCTGGTTATACACAGCCTTGTTGATTTGCAATCTCATTCATAATTTACCTGTCCAGATCCCAAATTTTGAGATTCTTTATTTTCTTTTAACACAGATCTTTCCATGAACTCAAGCACTAGAAATTAGGAACAATTATATTTCAGAGCAAGTGTGACAGTCCTTGAAACCGCGATCTCCTATGATGGAACTCTGTATAACATTAGGAACTTTCTAGCCTGTAGCTATCATTTACGCAGTACCCCCATAATTTAATGCATAAAAGTGTTTCATATTTGTATTATCTCTGACATTTAAGTGTTGGAAAATGAATCATATCTGATTGGAAGATTGATCAGGTCTGTGTACTGTTCTTAGACATTTAAACTTTGATGTTTTTTTTCTATTTTCAAGGGAATAACTTACACAATATTGTGAGTCAACCACTGTTGGAATGCACCTGCTGGTTATGATAAGCCATTGTCAAGTAACTTAAATGAGTGATATAATTTCTTTTTTTTTTCTTATAATTTCCTTTATCTCATGACTAAGTCTTGCCTAATTTTGCAGGGTGAGGAGCTTCCTTACACGGAGATGCTGGGCACAGTTTTAATTGCAGCTGTAGCAGCGGTATGTGTACATTTCCTTTTCAATAGATAGAATTTGAGATTCAAATTTTGTTTTTGTGCACTTCTATGAAATTGTGACTGTCAGTCTCCTTAAACATATTAAATCCCAATTCCCTAGGATTCAGATATATTTTGTGTAATATGCTCTGATATCCATCCAGGGAGATTGTTAAAACGGCAGCACCTATTGGAAATGTCTTTGATTGCCATCCGTCCTGAGAGATATTGTTAAAACAGTTAGACATCCATTGTAAATTAAAGATATGATAATTTCACGGTTTATAATGTAAATTCTAAACCTTCTGGAAATAATTGTGTATAGTATATTTCAGTTGACGTTTCTGACTATATTCTGTGATCCATTCATTCTTTTTTTCATGATTTGATCACATACTGTTTTGAAACATTGATGCAAAAAAGATGGGCTGCCCTATCACCGAGTTATCGGCCCTCTTGGTGACTAGTCCCTAGTGTGGCCCAGCTGTGCTGACCTGCGCTCTAATATCATGTTAAACTTTTCATAAATCAGATAGGAGTCAAATCTAGGGCCTCCCATTTACTTCTAATATGAAGTTACGGACCCTTTTGATGACTGGCCCATCTTTAATTTGAGTGTCTCCTTTTCCAACAAAATCATCTGATATAAAATTCCTAAAATCTCTTCCTATGATAGTGATTTCTGACTTTCTGCTGTTGGCTTTGACATGATTGCTGCTAAGTTCATTCTTGTGTATACAGGTTGGAATGGAGCATTGGGCTCGCTGGGTTCACCGAAAATTCTGGCATGGCGCCCTGTGGCACATCCACGAGGTATGAGATTGGTGCTATTGTAGTTTAAGCTAAGGTAGATGAGAAATGATCTTTAAACCCAAAATTCCAGTGCAACTTACAAAGCTCTGTTTTAATTGAACTGTCACTTGCTTTGGCAGTCTCATCACAGGCCCAGAGATGGACCATTTGAAATGAACGACATATTTACCATCCTCAATTCCATCCCTGCCAATGTCTTATTAACATATGGACTCTACTGTAAAGGGCTTGTGCCAAGTCTCTGTTTTGGTGCTGTAAGGACTGCCCCTTACCTGAGCTTCTATATTTTTAGAAATTAAATCTTGGAAAAAGTTTGATAAAGATCTAGATCACTTCGTAATCCATTATCTGGATAAATGTTGGACAAGGCTCTGTTGAAAAATTGTTTGATTCCAATGTTTTTATTGGGATTAATGATGCATCTGAAGGGTCTAATAACTTTTTCCAGGGAATAGGAATCACTATTGGTGGGCTTGCATATATAATTGTCCATGATGGGCTTATTGATAGACGTTTTCCTGTCGGGCCATTAGGCGATATTCCATATCTTCGAAAAGTAGCAGCTGCACATCAGGTCTGTGTTACAAACCCTCTTCTCATAGCTCAGAATGTATATATCTGTTTTGGACTATTCTATGGAAATCTTTTGCAGAAATGATATATATGTGACAGATTTGTGTTAATGCAACTGCAGATTCATCATGCAGATAAGTTTAATGGTATACCATTTGGTATCTTACTTGGACCTTCGGTGGGTTTCTTCTTCCTTCCTAACTGCATTGATGAATTGTTCATATAAGTGAAGCTTTTAGTGACTAAAAATAAATGAAATTTATGATAGTTCATGTATATTTGTCTGTGGCAGGAATTGGAAAACGTGGATGATGGGCTTGAAGAGCTAGAAAAATTTGTCAGTAGGAGGAGGAAGGCCTCTAGAAGTTACATCAAAAGCAAAGATGTTGCTGTGAAGCAGTAACCTTGACTGTACCATAAGGATTAATAACTTTGGGTTTACCCTTGAGTTGGCCATTAATTACCAACCAAGATGGTGTTCTTAAAACATCTTATTAAATTGGGGGTATTTAACACCTATGCAAAATATTGTACAATATATCTGATAACAATTTTCAGGGTACATGGCCATTCATATTGATTTATCTTATTAAGAATTTGTATTAAATTTTTAATATACCACCAAAGTTATAATATGAGTGTTGAAGGTTAATAAAAAGCTGTTTTTTTATTGATCACAGTTGAATTACAAACAAAAAAAATTATAGTCCAAAAGAGAACTGCAAAGAGAAAGAGAAACAACCAAATGATTACAAAGTAAAGCTCCAAAGGCAATGAAAAATCTGTCTATGAAACATTACAAACAAGGATTGAGCTAAGGAATTCTGCATACAACATCCAAACTAGAGTGTGACAACAACAGTCAAAGTCTTGTAGAAATATGATGACCCAAACTGTCATTAACCAACAAGCTGATCCAAGAGCATACTCTAAAAAACTAGTTAAGGCCCAAATTATAATCGAAATTTAAATGGGCTTTGGAGTTGTCTAGAAAATCGAATGCCCCTTCATGGAGTTGCAAAAATTGATGTTTAACTTTGTCTAAAATCTTGTTGTATTTAGCATTCTCTTTCAACTAAGAACGTAAAGGAACAAATTGTAACATGATGTCAAAGTAAAACTTTAGTGTTTCCACTTCCTAATGAGTAATATGATTAGAAAACACAACTAAACGTCTATTTCTTCATATATGAAGCAAAATAGTATGCCTGAGCATAGTATCAACAACCACATTCTTATGAAGCTCAATACCCAAAAAATCTTCTTTCCAACCAAACACATGATCAAAAGTAGTAGGGAAATGATCAAATGTAACATTCCATTTTTTTTCAATTGAGAGGCCATTGTAGGGACACTAATAGGCGAAAGGAGGCTTTTGCATATGTTGTGTAATGGGGGAAGCTACCACTTGGGATTGAATATATATATGTTTTCTTGATAGGACATTTGCTAATCAAACGACCTTCTTGATGGAAAAAACATGCATTAGACTTGTTCAAATAAACTAATGATTGATAAAACTCAAACCTTGTACCTATTAATTTGATTTTTTCTAGTAATTGATTATTTAGGTTCATTTCCACACAAACCCTAGGGTGGACCCTTAAGTTGGAAGACTTGTTTGTATTATTTTACACCATAAAGATCTTTCGAGCCGTGAAACAATTTCCCTTAGGAAGGGTTTGAAAGAAAGATTGAAAAAGGTAACTCCATCCATATAGGATACCTTGACCTTGAAGGGCCTTTAGGGTGAAAATCCAATGTCTAGGCCTGTAAGTTTTGGGTCTTTTACAACATGAAGAGGAGACCTTGATCTTATCTCACAACTAGTGATGGAGCTCCTTATCTCACATATGGTGATGGACATCTTAGTCTTGTAGGAGGTGGTGGAGTGGCACAATCAATACTTTTCACATTATGATGGGATGGTGATGTGAGGTAGCTATGTGAAGATGTATGTCTATTTTGGGATCCAGAAAACCTCAAAGGTTCTTTCCTTTTCCTAATCATCCTCATCTAAAATGTCTTGTTTCAACTGGGAGGCTGTTGTAGGCACAACAACATACTAAGGAGTCTTTTGCATATGTTGTGTATTGGTGGAAGCTACCACTTGGGACTAAATATATATGTTTTTTGTGATAGGATAGTCTCTAATCAAAAGGCCTTCTTAGTGGAAAAAATACACATTAGGCTTGTTCAATATACTAATGGTCGATAAAACTCAAGCCCTAGACCTATTAATTTGATATTTTCCAGTAATTGATTATTTATGTCCATTTCCACACAAACCCTAGGGTGAACCCTTAAGTTGGAAAATGTGTATATGTTAGTTTACACCATAAAACTCTTGTGAGCTATGAAACAATTTCCCTTATGAAGGGTTTGAAAGAAATATTTAAAAAGATAACTCTATCCACATAGGTTACCTGGATCTTGAAGGCCCCTTAGGGCGAAAATATAATGTTGGTGAACCCTAGTGTGTGAATATGGATTAGACCAACCCACCATGTAGATATGAGAGGTGAACAATGCTATAATGAGACTAAAAGCAAAAAGCAAGAGGGGATCAAAACAATTTTTTTGGACAAAACTCAACTAGATGTATTCTTTATTTTGATGAAAGAAAATGATGCCAAGATTGGAGAAACAAAAAATGGTGCTAATTTGGTTGGAGAAAAGGTAGTCAAACCCACCGAAATAACCAAGGAAGGAGAAGATAATAATGAAATGGAAGAGCCAAAAAGTGAGGAATAAGTAAAAATTTAGAGTTTATGCTCCCTGATGATGTGGTTGAATGCATAGTTGAATCTCAACATAAATATGTTATTATGTTCTTTATAAGAGGAATCCCATTCGAATCTAATTTTTATAAATGGGCCAAAATAGGGGCTAGGAAATTGAGAGCGCTATGAAAAGGGTATGTCATGCAAATTTAAATCAGTTGCTTCAATATGACACCTAGGTTATTTGTGACAATTTTTTTTTAATTTGTGAAGCCTTTTATATTGTTGATTGATTTTAAGTCTTATATATTATTGTTTCTTATCTCATTTTTTGAAAGGATAAGCATTTTGAACTATTTAGTAATTTATTAGTAGTAAGAGTTAGAATCACAAGTATGCATAATTGATCTTTTTTGGCTTCATGTTAAGGTTGAGAAGCATCTATTCTAGCAAAGTTACTTGGGACATGATTCTAGCCTCATCCCTTTAAACTTTCATGGACCTTTATATTCACCAGGAATTAATCTTTGGTGGGCTCTTGGTGAACCCTTCAACTTAACAAATAAACCAAAGGCCACTCAACTTATCTCTTATTTTATTAGGCATATTAATTAAGATCAATACATACTTTCCATTCATGTATAAAGAAGTAATATGCACAAGACATTTAAAATGTTAACCCAACTTAAAAACCCTTTTGAACCATTACATTATTGATTGTGAAACATTTAATGTCTTTGCATATCTAATAAATAATCTAATGATTCTAATTTATTTTTAGAAAACAATATACATATACTATTTAAAATATGTGACCAACTCAAAATTTCTTTTGGACTATTAGATTATTTGTTGATCAACATTTGATATCTTAGTATATTTGATATATCTTAGTGTACTAAGATAACAACTATTGATATCTAGAATATATTAAGATATCAATCATTGGTCAATCATATCTTAATATACTAAGATATCAAACATTGATATCTAAAATATATTAAGATATAAATCACTGGTCGATAAATAATCCAAGAGTCCAAAAGTATATTTATTTTGAGTAATTTTTTTAATATATACTAGTTAAGATATACTTTTAATCAATAAATAATCTAATTGTTCAAAATAAATTTTAGGTCAAATATTTTTAATGGAGTGTGCTTATTAATTCTAAAAAAAAAAATTAGAATTGTTAAATTAGAGAGAAAATCAATGCTGAGCAATAAAGAATTATTTCTTCACATTTTTAAATCCTTAGAGATTAAGTAATGTAAGTTGATTTATTTTGGCATGCAATTTTTTCTACAAAACTTATTTAAAACTTGAAGATCAATAAGAACTATCTATTGTTGAGTAAAATATTTCTCATTTCACATTATGCTTTCTATACCAAGGCCTTACTACTGGTAAATGATAGATCTATTTGGGTGTTTTGAACCCTAGATGTCCATTTTGTGGGCACATTAAGACAATCAAACATCTGTTTTAGTTTTGTGCTTATGTGCAATCCACCTAGTCTTAGATCCATGATTTCTTCAAACCTTGTAGATCAAATCCTTTTACTTGGCACAATGTCCTTTTAGGGGATAAGGCTAGACTTTAATCAAATATGTCTAGCCTTGGCATGCTTTTAGTGTTTATATTGTGTTTATTATATGGAAAGACAAAAATGTAGTTATTTTTTCTCAAAACTTAGTTGATACAAATTTCTCTACTCATTCTAAATCTTTAGTGATCAAATGCATTAAAGTGGTCATGATGGTGTTACACCTCCATACTCTATTTAACAATTGGAGTAATCCTTGTGTACTTTGGCTTGGGTTCCCCTATCTTTGCCAACCCATACTAAGTTTCCTTGGGGCCAACAATAAAAGCACTCTGATTCCACTTGTCATTGCTTACAAAGCCATCCACCATAGACAGTCGTCTCTTACATCAATAGAGCAATGCACTAGTTGGTTGCACCACCACAAATGTGCCAACAACGCTCTTGTATGTCCTCTCATTAACACAAGTGGGCTCCTCCTCCTAGTTAAGGTAAGTTTCCTTATTTGACCCTTGTCATCTTGCTACAACAAAATGATACTCAACTATCTACTAATGTGGTTGACTCACAACCACATGATTTGGAGAATAAATAATTGTTTTCACTAGTTGGGAGTTAATTAATGATGGAAAAGACCTACTTTCAATAGAGGTTGGGGAAACCCAAATGATTGATGCCCTTCACCAAAGTCAAGTTTTATAGCTTTAGTTGCATAATCATTTTTTATGATGTTATGACATTATTTTTTGTTACAGGGAAATCAATTACAATCCTTCATTATCTCCACGCAGGTCAGTAGTTCAACTTTGACACTCAACACCATCATTACTTCATCCAAAATCATCATAGCCTACCATGCTTTTGATTTTGGTTTACAACCACTATAAACTTGCATTTTCTCAATAAAACCTAACAAGAATAAGGGAGACCCTCAAAAATACAAGATTTGAACCATCAACCTCTAACCGACAAGCACTCAATAACTACCAATCGATTATGACTTTATAATATCAATCCATTTTTTATAACAAGTTTTTTTTCTTCCTTCAAATAATATATATTTCTATTTCATTAAAGAAATCGAAATCAACATACAAAAAGTGGATGCAATAAATATGCTGGAACTCTACAGTGATCTTTTGCAACACCCAATGAAAAAGTCCTAAGGCCATTGCTGCATACTTCCAGGGCTTCCCTGTACCTATCACCATAACGACTATTGCACACTGTTCAGCACTTTTTGACTGTTTGGCGTACACAGTTTAAAAGTTACATAGAGCACGACAAACCTTGCAAGCTACACCAAATCTAAAGTAGGCCCTCTGGGATTCTGAATAGACAGAGATTAGAGAGTCGCACAATTTCCACAGCACCATTTATGGGGACACTGGAATTTACACGTTGTGAGATGGAGAGAAGAAATACCAAAGATTGCTCGCCACCAATACATTTTGTAATATGAAAAATGAAAAATGATATTCAATTAGACAGATCATTCAGTGCACTTATTTTTGTGTCGCTGTTGTAACTTCCACTGACTCAGACAGCAACGACCCACAAGCATATTTTCCTATGCCCACAAAATCATTCATTGCTCAAACAATGCATGCGTTAAACTCTCTTAGAATTTATGTCTTCTGACAGTCTTAAATTTGAATAACGTATGAACTTTATTGTCTTTTTCTTCCTTCTGAGTTATTTTTAATGAATGTACGTGGAATCTTTAGTTCATAATATCAAGTCTAAGACAGTAATACATAATTCATATCATAAAAATGGTGGGTGGTAAATAGTCACATCCTCACAATTTAATTAGGGCATAGTCTAAAACAAAAAACAAGAAATAAAAGGGTCAAGCCCCCACAACACTAAACAGTTGGAACAATTCAAATAGAAAGGGGTATTGATCATCATTGTTTCTCAAAAAAAAACTCTAAAGACAACATTATCGACAGTCACCGGCTAGTGAGAGCATTTTCTTCTTCAAAATGATATTTTAGTTGAGCTCAGACTGGGGGAGATGGTTGGTGCAAGGCAAGGAACCTTATTAGAGCCAAGCCACCTAGTATTTTGCCCATGAGAGGAGGCAAAGGGTTGTTGAGAGGACTGAGAACAACCTCTATGGGTCATATTATCTCGAGAACCTGGAAGCTAAGAGCCATGAGATTCGGATCCTCTTATCACATTTAAAAGATTGTGCTTTTGATTTAAAATTTGTAGTTGTTTTTAGTGTTAAGTTTTAGACTATGATTAGTGAAAAAGTTAACCTTACAAATTTAGCTCTAGGTTGATAAAGTTATTTTGAAGGTTTTTTATTTGCAGATTTTTATTGAGTATTGAGTTTGTGTTGTGTATATTATTGTTCATGTGTGTCCTCCTACTAATAGGTATGCTTCACCTTTACATGGATGCTAAAATTGTTGTAGCTACGACATCTATTCTAGATAGATCGTTCTCATTTATGGGGACAATAGAATTCACACATGGTGAGGTGGAGAGAAGAAATACAAAAGATTGCTCGCCACCAATACCTTTTCTAAAATTTCAAAATTTCAAAATGAAAATCAATTAGCCAGATCATTTAGTTCAATTATTTTTGTGTCACTGGTGTAACTTCCACTGATAGAGACAACAACAATCCAAAAGCATTGTATCTTTAATTCATTTCTTTTCATTGACACCCAAACTACAAAGCATATTTTCCTATGCCCACAAAGTCATTCATTGCCAACAATAGACACATCCTCAATTCTAATTAGGGCATAATCTAAAACAAAAAAAAAGAATTAAAAGTGCCAAGCCTACACAACACTAAATAGCTAGAAAAATATTAATAGAAGGGGGTCTTGATCATCATGCTTCTCCTAAAGAACCCCAAAGACGACACTATCAATAGTCACCCCGCTAGTGAGAGCACCTTCTTCTTCAAAAGGATATTTTAGTTGAGCCCCATAAGGGGAGATGGTCAATGTTAGGCAAGAAACCTTATTAGAGCTAAGCCACCTAGTATCTTACCCATGGGAGGAGACAAAGAGTTGTTGAGAGGATTGAGAACAAATTCATCTCATTCTTCCAATAAAGCCCATATTAGGTATGAAAACTTATTTAACTTCCAGTTTGAGTTTTACGTTGCTCTATTGCATTTACTATGATCAACAAATCACCTTCCAAATGAATCCTTCTATACCCCATATTTTGACATGTGCTTAACGCTAGCCATAAAGCCTAAATTTTTTCCTCATTATTTATCTCATCGTTGAGCTTCTTTGATTCAATAACCAATATGTTCCCTTGTTCATCTCTCCCTACACATCTCACCTTAGAGGGTCCCGGGTTACCACATGCCACACCACCAAAATTTTCCTTAACCCACCCTGGTTCTAGCAGTGTCCACCTTACCTCCACCTTGAGAGACAAAGATGGATGAACTTGAACCTCACCATTACATTATTTATTGAGAAAAATTTAATGTCTCCATATATCTAAAAAATAATCTATTGATTCTATTTTTTCTAAAAAGTAATATGCATATGCTATTTAAAATGTGACCAACTCAAATTTTATTTTGGACTATTAGGTTATTTTGTTGATCAACAATTGATATCTTAGTATATTGGATATATGTTAATTATATATTAAGATACCAATCATTGGTCAATCATATCTTAAATAACTAAGATATCAAATATTGATATCTAGAATATTTTAAGATATCAATCATTGGTCGATAAATAATATTAGTCCAAAAGTATTATTTATGTTGAGTAAAATTTTTAATATATACCAAGATATAAAATTTTAATCAATAAATAATCTTGATATCTCTTCTTAATAAATAATCTAATTGTTCGAAATAAATTTTAGGTTGAGTAAATATTTTTAATGGTGTGTGCTTATTACTTCCCAAAATAAATTAAAATTTTTATATTAGAGAGAAAATCAATAGTGAGAAATAAATAATTATTTCTTCACATTTTTAGAGAAGAAAAAATCCTTAGAGATTAAGAGATTAAGTAATCTAATTTGATTTATTTGGCATGCAATTTTTCTACGAACCAAACTTTACTTAACCATTGGAGTAATGCTTGTGTACTTTGGATTGAGTTCCCCTATCTTTGCCAACCCATACTAGGTCCCCTTGGGGCCATGTTCAATGCAAGCATTTTGATTCCACTTGTCCCTGCTTACAAAGCTACCATAAACAATCCTCTTTTCCATCAACAAAGCAATACACTAGTTGGTTCCACCACCATAAATGTGCCAACAACGTTCTTATATGTCCTCTCATTAACATAAGCTGACTCCTCCTCCTAGTTAAGGTACGTTTCCTTATTTTCAACCCTTGCCATCTTGCTACAACAAAATGATACTCAACTATCTACTAATGTGCTTGACTCACAACCCCATGATTTGGATAATAAATAATTATTTTCACTAGCTAGGAGTTAATTGATGATGGAAAAGACCTACCTTCAATAGAGGTTGGGGAAACCTAAATGATCAAGGCCCTTCACCAAATTCAAGTTTTATAGCTTTAGTTGCATAATAATTTTTTATGATATGCCATTATTATATTATTGTTAAATAGGGAAATCAAATTCATCCTTCATTATCTCCACCTAGGTCAATAGTTCAACTTTGACACCCAACACATCATTGCTTCATCCAATATCATCATAGCCTACTAGGATTTTTATTTTGGTTTGCAAGTTCCACTATATATATTCATCACAATCTTCTAGTAAAGCCCATATTTCGGTATGTGCTTTTAACACTAGCCATATAGCCTAAATTTTTGCCTCATTGTTTGTCTCATCATCGAGCTTCTTTGATTCAACAACCAATATGTTTCCCTGTTCATCTCTCACTATGCATTCCACCTTGGAGGGTCCCGGGTTACCACATGCCACACCATCAAAATTTTCCTTAACCCGCCCTAGTTCTTGTTGATCTGTTGAGCTCGATTAGAATTGATGTTTATATTTTTGACCCCTCTATCTAGCATGTTTTTCCCCCAAATCAATCAATGAGGGAATGCAAGGGGGGAAGCCCCTCTTGCAAGGTCGATGTGCCTAATTTTATTAAAGAATTATATTATTTGTTTCCTATTCAAGTTTTTTTATAAACAATTGTATAACTACACAAAATAATGATAGATTATTATTGCACGTTGGAAACCAACAACCACAACTTGAACAATTGCAACACAACATGTGTGGGAATTAAAATAGTCATGTGGTGCTTATTTTTGTTGCTATAAGGTGTGTGAGTGCATGAGAGAAGTTATAGGTCATAGGTAGTGACAGACAAAAAAATGTAGGTTTATGCATTGGGTGCATGTAGCATTGTGCAAGTGGAAATCGTGTGAAACAGTTGCTACACATTGTTGTTATTATTGCAAGTTATTTTAAATTGTATTTGCTAGAAGTTAGTAATATATTGGACCATTGTTTATGGATGTAGCCCGAGAATTGGGTGAACCACGTTAAAACTTGTTGTCTTGTTGTATTTTATGAATTTGTTCATTCCCCTGTTATTTCTATTCTGAGCTTAATTTTAATATCTACATATAATTGGTAATTGGAACCCTTTGTTCCTGCCTACAATTCCTAACAGTTTTGGGGGCATTAATCTACCTCTACCTTGAGAGACAAAGATGAATGAACTTGAACCTCACCATTACATTAGTTATTGAGAAACATTTAATGTCTTCATATATCTAAAAAATGATCTAATGATTCTAAGTTTTTTTTATAAAGTAATGTGCGTATGCTATTTAAAATATGTGACCAACTCAAAATTTATTTTGTACTATTAGATTATTTGTTGATCAACAATTGATATCTTAGTATATTGGATATATCTTAATATACTAAGATACCAACCTTTGATATCTAGAATATATTAAGATACTAATCATTGGTCAATAATATCTTAAATAACTAAGCTATCAAATATTGATATCTAAAATATATCAAGATATCAATCATTGGCCGATAAATAATATGAGTCCACAAGTATATCTACATTGAGAACATTTTAATATATACTAAGATATAAACTTTTAATCAATAATTAATCTAATTGTTCAAAATAAATTTTAGGTTGAGTATATATTTTTAATGGTATGTGCTTATTACTTCCGAAAAATAAATTAAAATTTTATATTAGAGAGAAAATCAATGGTGATTTGGGTGGGGTCCCTAGCTCGATTGGCCAAAGCATCATGTTGTAGGCAAGAGGTCATGAGGTCTAGTCTCTACCCATCTCCATGATATCGAAGGGCATGTTGCGCCAACACCACTGATCACATGAAAAGGTTTACCAGGCACACTACAGTTTATAAGTAATGTAAGTTGATTTATTTTGGCATGCAATTTTTCTACAAAACTTATTTAAAAATTGAAGATCAATAAGAAAAATTATTTTATCAACTAAATACACTTTAACAAACACTTGCAATCCATACATGATTCATTTTGCAACAACAACATCAAAAGAGCCATTGAAAGCATAGTATAAAACAAATACCTATCACAATTTGCAAACAAGATATCAATTTCTTACTTTGGTATTTTTATTCTTTGTAATTATTGAGTTTGAGGCTCCATATGTCATGGTAATTAAAGGCCATGATAATAAAGGAGAGAAAGAAGAATACATGTGATGTGCATTGCAACACAATGTTGGCAAGTTTTGTTTGATGTCTTGTTGTGACTATAAGATTGTGAGGTTCATCTAAGAATTAGCTTGCACTAAGGGGCCAAAACATGTAACCCTTGAAAAAATATTTATATATGATCTTTCTTAGTGGAATATCCCACCAAATTTTAATTTCAAAGTGAATTTTCTCCCAAAAGCAATTGGAAATTTAATATTAATGGTGATAGGGCTCTAAAAAGAAATTTATTTTAATAGTAATAACAAATATGGTTTAAATTTGTAATACATGTATTATAAACTTAAGAAATTAGGCTTCAATCACATATTATTAATTGTGGAAAAATGGATCATTTAAAAGTTTTAAAAATATGGTTAGGTGGTTCAACCAAATGCTAACCTAATTACTTGTAAAAATGTGGATATGTAGTTCTCCTTATAACTTGTCTAATTCACCAAAAATTGAGGCATTGGTTTGAACTATTTTCCACTTAAAAACATGTGGGTATCTCCCTCCTACACAATAACCCTCAACATCTTATCAATAGTCATTTTGCTAACAATTCTCTCCTTACTTTGATTAAGGATGAGAATATTATCAAGCAAGATTTCAAGTGCCTAAACATTTTTTCTTAGCTTTTGGTTCAACTATTCAATGGATCAAGCCCCAATTTTATAATCAATATATTGCCACTTCTCCTTGTTGTTTCAAGCCCATAGATGGAAGTGAATGGAACATGCGAAGATTTCAGAGTATTAGGAATTCCCTTTACCTTTCAATCCTATCCATCAATACTTTGGTACCATGTTGTGGACAAAGTTGAGAAGAAATGGTCTATTAGATTAAAAAGCCACTTTCTCTGTCTAGTAAATTCTAAAATTACACAAAGGTTTTAGTGGCCATGCATTCCTATTATTCCTCTTTTTGGATGCTTAGGGATTCTCTTTTCCTTTCAATCCTATCCATCAAAACTTTGGCACCATGTTGTGGATAGACTTGAGAAGAAATTGGCCTATTATATTACCAAGACACTTTCTCTATCTAGTGAATTCCACAATTGCACAAAGGTTTTAGTGGCCATGCATACCTATTATTTGTCTCTTTGGGTGCCTTCCAAGACATCTTATCACAAGCTAGGGAAAACCCTATGTGAATATCTTTGGGTCAATTTTGACCATAATAAGAAATTTCATAGAGGCATGGGACATATGATGCCTTCCTAGAGACTCTGGAGGCTTGGGTTTACTTGATGTTTAGAGTTAGAGAATTATGCTCTACACAAATTGGATTGTGAAATTAATTGAAGGTAAAAAAGGAGAGAAAGTCTTATTACTTAATTGAATTTCCTCTAGGTCTCCCATAAAAGACCTACTTGGAAAGGCTTGATTTTTTGTTCTCTTGTTATCTCTCTTGTTCCTATTAAGATAATAATAAGTTTTATGGCCAAAATTATTTGGAAGGCCATCAATCCTTGGCTCTTCTAGAACGGTAATAGGATTTTCAATGACCTCTCTATTAACTAGTAGCCTTTATCTTGGTATCCTATCATCAATTTCTAAGATAAACCATTAGCAAAGATTCCTAAGATACAAGTTCTCTCAATTTTTTCAAATAGGTATTAGATATATCTAGGATATTTACACAAAATTTGATTCTTCTTCACTCCCATGATCTCAAATAGAGGCCAATTATAAATTGAACAACACAAATAAAGAGCCTTTCTCAATGATTAGTGAGGTCATACCTTTTCAACACGTATACAAGATTGTTGTGAGATTGGAAACACCTTGGTGGAAAGAATAGAAGTAATATATTGACACCCTTTCTATAAGTATGCTCTCAACAAAGGGCATACTGATCTCTTTCTACATTTTCTTGTGATTTAAAATTTGAATATGATTTGATCTCTCTAGACACCCTCTCACATTTAGAGCAATTATTTCCAAACTATCTAGAAATCTATTGTTGAATAAAATATGTCTCATTTCACATTATGATTTATATACCAAGGCCTTACTATTGGTAAATGATTGATCTATTTGGGTGTTTCAAACCCTAGATGTGCATTTTGTGGGTATATTAAGATAATCAAGCATCTATTTTAGTTTTGTGCTTATGTCCAATCTACCTAGTCTTATATCCATGATTTCTTCAAACCTTTTAGACCAAAGCCTTTTACTTGGAACAATATCCTTTTAGGGGATAAGTTTGGACTTTAATCAAATATGTCTAGCTTTAACATGTTTTTAGAATTTTTATTATGTTTATTATATGGAAAGATAAAAATGTAGCTATTTTTGCTCAAAACTTAGTTGATACAAATTTCTCTACTCACAACAAAACTTTAGTGATCAAATACAGTTGTGTGAATGCAAGTGCAGTCCAATAAAGTGACCGTGAAGTAAATTCCATCTCCAGACTTTATTTAACCATTGGAGTAATGCTTGTGTACTTTGGCTTGGGTTCCAGGCTCTCTTTGCCAATGCATACTAGGTCCCCTTAGGGCCAACAATGCAAGCACTTTGATTCGACTTGTCCTTGCTTACAAAGCTACCATAGACAATCCTCTCTTCCATCAATAGAGCAATACACTATTTGGTTGCACCATCATAAGTGTGCTGACAATGTTCTTATATGTCCTCTCATTAACGCAAGTCGGCTCCTCCTCCTAGTTAAGGTAAGTTTCTTTATTTCCAACCCTTGCCATCTTGCTACAACAAAATGATAGTTAACTATCTACTAATGTGCTTGACTCACAACCCTATGACTTGGAGAATAAATAACTGTTTTCACTAGTTGGGAGTTAATTGATGATGGAAAATACCTACCTTCAATAGAGGTTGCAAAAACCCAAATGATCAAGGTCCTTCAACAAATTCAAGTTTTATAGCTTTAGTTGCATAATTATTTTTTATGATGTTATGACATTATTAGTTATTTGTTACTTAGGGAAATCAATTACAATCCTTCATTATCTCCACCTAGATCAACAATTCAACTTTGGCACTCAACACCATCATTACTTCATCTAATATCATCATCGCCTACGAGGCTTTTGATTTTGATTTGCAACCACTATAAACTTGCATTTTCTCAATAAAACCTAATTAGAGTAAGGGAGACCCTCGAAAGTACAAGATTTGAACCATCAACCTCAATAAAATCTAATTAAGGGAGACCCTCGAAAGTACAAGATTTGAACCATCGACCTCAATAAAATCTAATTAAGGGAGACCCTCAAAAGTATAAGATTTGAACCATCAACCTCGATAAAATCTAATTAAGGGAGACCCTCGAAAGTACAAAATTTGAACCATTGACCTCTAGTCATCAAGCATTCAATAACTACCAATTGATTATGACTTTATAATAATATCAATCCATTCTTTAAAACAAGTTATCTTTCTTCATTTAAATAATATATATTTCTATTTCATAAAAAAATCAAAATCAACATAGAAAAAGTGGATGCAATAAATATGATGGAACTCTAAAGAGATCTATTGCAACACCCAATCAAAAAGTCCTAAGGCCATGGCTGCATACTTCCAGAGCTTCCCTGTACCCATCACCATAATAAACCATAACGACTAGGTATTGCACACTGTTCAGCACTTATAGACTGTTTAGCGTACACAGTTGAAAAGTTACGTAGAAGACAACAAACCTTGAAAGCTACACCAAATCTAAAGTAGGCCCTCTGGGATCCTCAATACACACACATTAGACAGTCCACAATTTCCACACCACCATTAATGGCGACAATGGAATTCACACGTAGTGAGATGGAGAGAAGAAATACGAAAGATTGCTCGCCAGCAAAACATTTTCCAAAATGAAAAAAATGAAAATCAATTAGACAGATCACTCAGTTCAATTGTTTTTGTGTCGCTGTTGAAACTTCCACTGATGGAGACAGCAACGATCCAGAAGCATTCCACCTTTAATTCATTTCTTTTCATTGACACCCAAACTACTGAGCAAGTTTTCCTATGCCCACAAAATCATTCATTGCCAACAATGCATGTGTTAAAACTCTGTTGAAAATTTTGTTCGACAGTCTTAAATTTGTACAACGTATGATCTTTTATGTACGTATGAAGGTACATGGAATCTTTTTATAGCTCACAATATTAAGTCTTAATCTTTTATTAAATATAAAAAGATGGTAATACATAATTCATAAAAATGGTGGGTGGTAAAAGATACATTTTTAGAGTAGGGTAAGTTCAAAATAAGAACAAGAAATAAAAGGGTCAAATCCACACAATATTAAGTAGATAGAACAATCTCAATAAAAGAGGGGTCTTGATCATCATGTTTCAACTCCAAAGGCAACATTATCAAGTCACCCCATTACTGAGAATACCTTCTTCTTCAAATAGATATTTTAGTTGATCCCAAACTAAGGAGATGGTTGGTGCTAGGCAAGGAACCTTATTAGAGCCAAGTCACCCTAATATCTTGCCCATGAGAGGAGGAAAAGGGTTATTGAGAGGACCGAGAACAACCTCTATGGGTCACATTATCTCTAGAACTTGGAAGGTAAGAGTCATGAGATTCAGATCCTCTTATCACATTTAAAAGATTGTGCTTTTGATTTAAACATTGTAGTTGTTTTTAGTGTTAACTTTTAGAATATGATTAGTGAAAAAGTTAATGTTACAAATTTAGCTCTAGGTTGATAAAGTTACTTTGAAGGTTTTTTATTTGCAAATTTTTATTGAGTATTGAGTTAGTGTTGTGTATATTATTGTTCACATGTGGCCTTCTCCTACTAATAGGTATGCTTCATCTTTACATGGATACCAAAATGGTCATAGCTACAATATCTATTCTAGACATTGTTCTCATTGGACCCCTTAATACACATCATCTCAATTGGCATGTCAATGGGAAGTTCCCCTAGTTGGACCTTATTATTTCTCCTATTCACACAACTCTTGTTGATCAAGAAAAAGAAAAAGAAAAGGACAAAGAAAGCCATCAGGGATTGGGAGCATATTCTTGATGGATAAAACCTCTTGGATGGCTAAGACAACCCCTTTGACTATGACCCTACTCTCACTGAGATTGCTTTAGCTACATTTTAGCTACTTAGCAATGTGCCTACTTTTCTTTTGTATTTAGGCATTTGTATTGACTTGTGAAGATGTGAGTCCATTCCAACTTTCTTTTATATAAATTTGTGTATTATATTTTTATATGATTTAATATAAAAAATGCAGAAAAACAAATCTTCCTAAATTTTATTAGTAATATTATAATCTAATTCTCATTATGTGAGAGTTATTTATTCACATAAAATAATTAATTATTTATGTATTAACTTAGATATTAGATTATCCTTTTCAATTAATGAGACAAAATGCAAGTATGTAACCATAAATATTTTGATTAAAATAAAATATACTTAAATTGTTGGTATATAATGCTTAAATATTTTTTATCTTTAAGATAAATTTAAATAAATAATTTTATTGTTTTTAATTATTTAGGGTTTAAATTTTTTATTTATTTTTAAATATGATCATAGTTATTTTGTTTAGATAAATTAGTTGGAGTTTTATTGCGGCCCCATCTTTGGAAGAATTATAGATTCAAATTTAAAGTGTTAAAAGTTCAAATTAGAAACACACTACCATTACTACCACAAACTAGGTTATACTATATCAAACTAACAATATTAATGAGTTAAAAACAAAAAAGGCATAAATGTGTATCTTCTTTTAAATTTTTGAAAAGTAATAAATATTATTCATTCAAAAATTAATTATTTACATTCCCTATCTTCTCATAATAACTAATTATACCATCTTCACACCTCACCCCACTAATCACATCCTTCTATTGCTTTGTCTCTATCTTGCACAAATTCTTCCACCCAACCAAGAGCAAAATCCACATACATATTGGTTTGTGTTGGTGTGAATTAGGTGTTTTACCTAACTAGTTCACCTAGTAGGTCCTATTCACATTTTAAGTTTGCTTAGGTAATATGAATCATTTTACAAGTCTTAGTTGGGATTATATTTTATTTTATCTTATCTTATGTCATATAATTCTCAAGTGTCTTAGGTAATTTAGTGTTTGTTGTCTCATGTCATAGGATTAAGACACTTGCCATGATAATGTCTAATCATATGTCTCACCTTGGCTATATAACCAATGGGTCTCATCTGTAAATCAATCCAATAGTAATCTATCATTTGAATTCTCTGATAGAATAACATTATTCTTTCATAGTTGACCTCGCAAGTGTACTTTCATATATGTTCCTAGATCTTGGGTGGCTATAATCTTTAGCAAAATATTGCATGTTATAGAGCATTCTATATCAATTCTTACCCTTTAGAATGCTTCAAATGTAAAACAAAAATACAAGCCAAAAAATAACTCCCTGTGGTGGCAGTCCTTGTTAATGGAGCCACCACATAAACTAGGGATCATGTAGTCACTTCCAACTTCTACACACCCATGTTACAATCGATACTTGCAACCCAACTAATAATTTTACGAAATCAAAATAGTGTGCATTTTTTTTGAAAGTGCATAATTTTTCATGTACTTTGTGAAGCATTATAAATCTGCAAATGAACCATCTCAAACACTCATTAGTGGGGTTAGTTTACACATGCAAATCTATGAATACCTCTACGGAATAACATGTCAATGTTCAAAAAATACAACAATAACAAGGATCAAAAGACATTCAAAACATGACAAATACCTATTCCATATTGGATTGGTGTCAAATGTGCAAATGACCTTTTCCCAATCCTTGCTAAAACTGAAATGATGCAATGCAATGGTGATGAGTAAAATTAGTTCTCAATTTGAGAGAGTATCTTTGCATGAGTGTAGATGTCTTGATGAAGAATCGACCATTTATTTATAGATTTTCAAATTGGAAGAGAGCTCAAAATAGAGCAATGTGGGATAATGATTTGACCAATGAGATGAGGCCACTTGTCACATTATGATAAGTTGAGGAATGTGCAAGTTTTGGCCAATGTGCCAAAGAGGGGGAGATTCAAATTTGAAATTGTGAATTAAATGTTGAGTTTGACTTGTGCAAGAGACATGTAAGAGCCATGTAAGAGCTCATAAATGCTTTGTTGGATGTACATGTCAACTTGTTTTTGAATTCAAATTTGAGAGAATATTCCTCAAAGATGCCATGTTGATGAAAAATGCTGATTTTATAAATGAATAAATTGATTTATTTGTGCAAGTGGGAAAAGCTAGAGGATGTGAAATGCATTAGATTAGATTTAATCAGGATTAAATTAGAATAGATAATTATTAGATGATTTGACCCATTTGACTTGAATATTTTGATTTATTTAAATCAAGAGGGAGAAATATGACTTTTGAGATTTAATTAAATAAAGTTTGGTTTATTTAATTAAAAGGTTGATGTGAAATTTTGATTTACTTAATCCTAAATGAATAACCTTAGGAATGCAATTAATGAGTTTAATTTACCTTATGAATGGATGAAGGTGAACTAAGTTTACTTGATGAATGGACCTAATTAAATGCATGATGCTAATTTTGCATGTCTACATTTTGCCCCTCTTTGAAGCAATGTACTTGTTGCGTTAGTTCAAAGAATAAACTTGCCACGATCAAAATTCAAAAAATTTCTAACTTTTTGGATGCCCCAGCAGAAAGAAGTACACTAGTAAATTACCCCCTCGAGAGATCGAGCAAAAGGATTCTATTTGAGGGTTGATTTCGCGATAAAGTGGTTCAAAATGGATGGTTATGGATGATGATGCAAATGACATTTTTTTAAGATGCTTAGAATAACAAATCTATATTATCTTAAACAACTTAAATGATGATATGATGTGATGATGGATGAGATGGATGATGTGATATGCTATGATTATGCAATGGATGTTTTATGCAAATATGTGATTTATGAGATGCTTAGACTAACAGATCTATATTATGATGATGAACATGCATGTGGGATGATATGCAAAATATTGATAGTTCGTGGTTGCAAGATGAATGCACTGGTGATTATGATTAACTAATCATGATGTGATGTTAGTGTGGAAAAGAAGACATTAGATGATGACAAGAGGATCCAACAAGCCAACTTTATGAGAGATGATGATGAGAAATGATGATGGTAGATGGATGATTTGCTTATCAAGGATTGGGATTTTAAAAGGGTCACTTACCTTATGTTTGATAACACACATAAGTACTATGCATCAAGGTATAAAGGACCAGGATGGCGTTGTACTTAGTGTGATGGAATTTGACTCAAAAAAAAGATAAGAGTATTCTTGTTCACACTTGACATACATAAACCTTGCTAGGACGTACCTAACAAAGCAATTATTCACCAAGTTTATTTACAAGAACGTCTAGCAAGCACAACAGACAAAAGATAATGATCGTTTCCCCATTCCTATCTCTCTAAATCCTTCGTTTGGATGTCATCGATATGTCCTTGGAATGAGTGCAATAAGATAAATCAAAAGAAAAGATCAAGTACGCAAACAAGCCAATGTTCTTCATACCTTCAGCCAAAAGGATGTGTTTTGATAGGATAAGAATCCAAGTGATATCCAAAATGATGCCCATTGTCAAAATGATATATCTTAGGACATGCATTGTATAGGATGATGATGGTTTGATAAGTTGATTGATAGGCTATTGATATAAGGTTGACTGACATGTTTGAAATTGATCAAGAGTTTGATTTTGTGTTCAATGGTTTGTTTCTTTGATTTTGATTTTGTGTTTGAAGTTTGCTTTTGCTGATTGTTGTGATTGTTTCTATTTGTTTTGCCAAAGGATGAAGGTGACGATCAGTTTATTATGGATGATTGATTATTTTGAGTGAAAGTGAGATGAAATGGATGGATTTTTTCAAATATTTTGATTTTTGATTTTCCAATGTTTTGGGGTTTTAGGAGATTTTGACCAAGAGACTAACCTAAAGACCTATCCTAGGGGTCTCGAGGGCTAATCAACAAATTAGCCTTGCCTACGTTATACATGCAGAGACCACGTAGTTCGACTGATGAATTTGACCGATTTACAAATGAAGATATACATGATGAAATGTTAATTTATTATGACAAACTCCTAAAGGACTGACCTAAGTGTCTCGGGGGATGATCAAAGATCAACCTTGCCTACGTTCAAGCTCAGAAATGACGTAGTTCAACATGACGACTCTGTTTTTAACTTTTTGAATGAATTTTTTGACCTGTTTTTGGATTTTTTGACATGTTTTGAATGTTTTTGGATTTCTTGATGTTTTGATATTTTTGGATTTTTGGATTTTTTGATCTTTTTCGATTTTATGATATTTAGGACTTTAAGAATATACACGAATCCGATACAATGAGAACATGCCCCCAACGTGATGCCATAGACTACTCTGATTAAGGCAGGACAAACTGACCTTGAAGATGGGTCAAGTAGTACTAGGAGGGATCATGATACGAACGCAGGACCAAGCTATGGTGGATGTGAGTGGATGAGTGATGGATGGAGACCTGAATGTGATGGATGATGGAAGTGAAATGGACGGATGATGAAAAATAAGCCGTAAAGATCCTGGTGGATGGAAAGTGCTTATTTATGCAAGGTGCCTGTTTGCCAGGTTTTCACCAAGCTACTTGTCCAAAGTGCCACCGAAGTGGTTTTCACTAGAGGACGATTTTTTTCTCTTTACTATTTTTTATCCTTTTTCTAATTTTTTTTGGATTTTTTTTGCTTTTTTTATTTTTTTGTTGTCACCAAGACGCTTGTTTTCCAGGTTTTTGCCGAAGTAACCATTTTTTCAGGACATTTTCTGATTTTTTTGGATTTTTTGGTTCTATACCTTGAAAGATTTAGGCATAAAACTTTTTGAGATGAGAGCTATTCATGGGCTCTTGCAGAGGTTCCCCTTTGGGTGTTGATAACTGATATGCCCCTGATTTGTAACTTGTTGTGATAACAAATGGTCCCAACTAATTGGGTTCAAATTTTTCTTTACTGTTTGGGTTTGGGGCATTCTTCTGATTCTCCTTTAATACTAGTTCTCTGACTTGGAAAGCCCTGCTTCTGATTTTATTATTATAGCTCCATTTGAGTCTATTATGATAGACTTGAAAATGATTCAAATCATCTATACGTTGTTCATCTAGTAGCTCCAACTCATTTAGTCTTGATACTTTGTATTCTTGTAGTGATATCTTGAGGGATGGGAGCTCGATCTCTATGGGGAGTATTGCTTCTGATTCGTAGACCAGGGAAAAAGGGGTGGCATCGGTGGGTGTGCGAATACTGGTTCGATAGGCCCAAAGGGCAAGATTAAGTTGTAGGTGCTAGTCACAACCTGCATCATTGACTATTTTCTTGAGAATTTTCAGAATGGTCTTGTTTGTAGGTTCTGCTTGGCCATTTCCTTGGGGATAGTATGGGGTGGAGAAGCAATGTTGGATTTTGAATTTTTTCACATAAGTCACAAACCTCCTGATTCTTGAATGGTGACCCATTATCTAAGATAATGGCTTGTGGAACACCATAGCAGCAAATGAGATAGTTCAGGATGATGAATTTGTGGCTGTTGGATGAAGTGGGCATGAATTTTTCCAATGAGATCCAGTCCCCACTACGAGAAGGGCCATGGTGTGATGATAGGATGAAGCTCTTGAGCTAGGGCATGGATGATGTCCCCATGCTACTAACATTGTAGACACCTTCTGGCATAGTCATGTGCCTCTCTTTCCATTGTGGGCCAATAATACCCCATCCTCAATAGTTTCTTAGCTATGGTCATTCCACTCGAGTGTGACCCACAGATACCGTTGTGTACTTCGGTTAGAGTAGTCAATTCCTTAGCATTTAAGCGGCGTAGTAGGGTTCCTTCTATGCTTCTACAATATAGGGTATCTCCTAGGATGATGAATCTAGATGCCTTTTTTACAAAGGTTTGCTTTAGGTTTGAGGGTAAATCGGCAGGTATGACTCCCTTGTGAAGGTATGTATAAATTTCATGATACCAAGGATCGCTGGGACCAACAATTTCACACACGAATTCTGATTCTGGTACCTCAAATGTGGGCATGAGAAGCTGCTCTATTAAGAATTCATATTTTGGAACATTGTTGGGGATGTCTAGTAGGGACCCAATTGTTGCCATGGCATCTGCTACTCTATTGTTGGCTCTAGGAATTTGCTCAAATGCGATTTCGATGAAGGATTCTTTTAGAGTCTCCACCAATTTCTTGTATGGAGTGAGCTTTTCGTCCTTGGTTTGGTATTCATCATTCACTTGATTTATGATCAATTGAGAATCCTCGTAAACCCTGAGAGCTATTATATTCTACTGCATTGCTATTCTGAGACCTATGGTTAAGGCCTCATATTCTGCAATATTATTAGTGCAGGGAAATGCCAGTTTGTATGACCTTGGTATGCAATCACCTTGTGAGGTGATGAAGAAGACACCAGCTCTTGATCCATGCTATGTGTATGAGCCATCAAAGTATATTTTCCAGTGGTCAACTATGTTGAGGTTGAAAACAGATTCATCTGGAAACTCTGAGACAAGAGGATTCTCAGAATAAATAGGTGCTTCTACCAGTTGATCTGTAATAACTTGACCCTTGATTGCTTTCCGCTCGACATACTCAATGCCGTGCTCTGACAATATCATCACCCATTTGGCCATTCTTCCCGTGAGCATTGCCTTTGATAGTAAATATTTGAGGGGATCAATTTTTGTGATGCAAACACTACTGAGAGGCATGCTTTCTCGATGAATGAACAGTTTAGCTCATTCCCAACCATTGTTCTACTGATGTAGTGGATAGCCCTTTCCATTTTGTTTTCATCATGTTGAGCTAGGAGAGCTCCAAGGGCTGCTGCTGTTGCTGATACGTAGAGAATCAATGGTTTTATTGGGATTGGTGGCATTAAGACTGGTGGTGTCAGTAGATATTCTTTGATTTTGTTGAATGCCTCTTCACACTTGTTATCCCATTTGTACACTAATCCCTTGTGGAGCAGGTGAGGATATGGGTTATGTTTGTCCACCAGTTGTGCTATGAATCTTCTAATGGATTGGAGTTTTCCTTGTAGACCTCTTAGTTGCTTTCATGTTTTCGGTGCCTCCATCTTGAGGATTGCTTTTACCTTTGCTGGATCTACCTCAATACTCCTCATTGTCACTATATATCCTAAGAGCTTTCTTGATTGTATGCTGAATACACACTTCTTAGGGTTTAATCTGACCTTGTACTCCTCTAGCCTATCAAAGATGGCACTAAGGTTACTATGTGATCTTTTCTCTTTTTGGACTTGGCTAGAATGTTGTCAACATAGTCTTCAACCATCTTATGGATCATGTTGTGGAATATAAATTTCATGGCCCTTTGGTATGTTGCTCCTGCATTCTTTAAGCCGAATGGCATCATATTCCAACAATAGATCTCCCATGGACAAGTGAAAGTTGTTTTATGTTGGTCCTCTTTAGCTATCATGATCTAATTGTACCCTGAGAATCCATCCATTAGTGACAACATTTCATGTCCAGTTATCATATCTACTATCATATCGATGTTGGGAAGCGGGAAGTCATCTTTTGGACATGCCTTGTTCAAATCTCTGAAGTTTGTATAGATTCTAATGGCTTCGTTAGGCTTTGAAACAGGTACCAATTTTGATACCCATTCTGGATAATATATTGGTTGTATGAATCCTACATCTAGTAGCTTTTTTAGCTCCATTTTGACCAATAAGGTGATCTAAGGGTGCATTTTTTGAAGCTTTTGTCTGACAGGCTTTGCTTCTGGATACACTGCTAAGTGGTGAACCATGGTCTTTGGATCAAGTCCTAGCATGTCAACATAACTCCATGTGAAGTTTATCTGTCTTTCCCTTAAGAAGGCTACTAGGAGCTCTTGCTCTTTTGATAGTAGTGATTCCACATAAAATGTGATATGCGGGGTCTCCTCTATTCCTAAGTTGACCGGATTGCATTTTTCTACCAAGACTACTGACTTTTCTTGATGAATAGCTCTTAAAGGAAGATTGAATCCCCCATCCTCAGGTGCCTCAAAGAGGTTTTCACCATTGGATGGGTCCTTTCTTTTTACTTTTTTCTGGTTAGAGAGTGTTGTTTTCACTAAAAGACTTGGATAATATTCTTAGTTTTTCACTTTTGCGATTGAAGGATTCAATCGTTTCCCCATAATAGGCATGTGTGTCCAACTTGATTATAAACCCTACTTTGTAATCCCCATCTCGAATGTTGTCTCCCAATCCCATGAATTTTGAGAGCGCCTCATCATTTTGAAATGTATCAAGAACCGGTGGTCCTTGTTGGTCGTAGTCGATGAGTTGGGGATATACTAAGCGGATCTCATGATTTTGATGGTCTGTTTCAAAAGATAGGGTGCTAATCATGCAAAGAGTGGTATCCTCAATTAGCCTAGGTAAGATAGTGAGGTGATCCTTGTCATCGCTACTACTACAGACGTCGGTTATATCAAATGTAAAGTTATCTATGACTCTACCTCTAGACACTGGTAAGCATAATTCTGTTGTGGTTGGCTGAGGAGGATTATTAACCATTTTAACCGGAGGACTTCGGCCTTGTATGGTTATACTCAGAGGGGTACATCCAAGGCCAAGATTTGTTATTGGTCACGTCTTTGGCATGAGATTTTGATTTATTTAATTTAAATGAATAAACTTAGGAATGAAATTAATGAGTTTAATTTACCTGATGAATGGATGAAGGTGAACTAAGTTTACTTGATGAATGGACCTAATTAAATGCATGATGTTAATTTTGCATGTCTACACTTTGTAGTGGTGTGATCAGATTGATTCCATTATGTGTAAAAATTATACTTTGAGTTTGTGGCCAAATTTGAGATCTACAAGCACTAAGATCAAGTCTATATTGTTGTTTTTGGAAAATGGCACCTATAATCACACTAAGCATAAAGTGCCAACATCATATATTTTTGGGGAGTCCATGATTGAGTAATTTGGGGGGTAATCTTATGCTTTTGTTGGATTAACTCTTTTGATTGATCTATTGAGTGACTAAAGTTGAAATTATCATGGGTATCAAAAGGCATCTTGTTGTAATTAGGTTGAATAGATGGAACTTTAAGTCTTGGCAATATGGAATCCTAAACATTGTAGGTGGCTTAACCTTTTTCCCTCTCTCTATGGACTAGTTCCTAAACCATCATCCAAATGGAAGAGAGTTGTGTGGAACATAAAGAATTAACATATCTTAGGACTAATTGGTTGTAGCTGTGATATTGACACACAAATGACCACTAATGGTATTGATATCCCTCATGACCTTATAACCAAAATTTGGGATATTTATGGAGACTCAGATGAACCTCCATTCTTGGAGTAACTTGTTGTAGATTATCTTGTTCCTCTTGATGAGTTTTGACCAATTGATGATAAAAAAATGTAGTGCTTGCTAGATGGGAAAGTTATGGTTTCTTTGATGACAAAGATACTTCTCATTCTCCTCCTACATAGATGTATATTGAGACTTAAATTCTATGGCTCCTAATCTAGGTTTATAGGGTTCATCTTCTTCATCTAGAAATCAACACCTTAAGGTTGGGGACTATAGTAATCCAACATTAGAATAATCATTTGATATTCACATTTAGGCATCTAGTGTAGACACTTTTGGGGATGATAAGTATTGTCAAATGGCATGCACTGAGATCTCATCTCCTTCATCTATTGTTTCTTTTGATAAGATTAATGTTTCTACATCCATAGCTTCTTGTGCTTCTATGCAACATATCATACACTTCCTTCTAGATTTGGCTACCTGGGATAAGTACTTGACAAAAAATAGGTTTCTTTTGTGAGTCCTATCTTGCACACTTGAAGGATACTAATGAGGATATCCATCTCCTCTTCAATGTTACTTCATATAGAGTTACATCATCTTCTTTAGAAGTTGTGGGAGGGAATTCTAATACTCTTGTTCCTTCTAGATTTATCTTCATTTGTCATATTTTGGAATTGGTGTGGAGACCTTTGATCAACATTTAGAGAAGTCATATTTATCTTTGGATCGTGTTCTATATAATCTATATTATATTATATATTGTCATCTTCATTAGTGTGGATTATAATTTCTATTTGGAGGGTGGCAGCTTTCAACATCAACATGGAGAAATTCAAGCATAATTCAGATACATCACACATCATCCTTCTTCCCTCATCTTCCTTTGAAGAGTGGGAAGAAATCCTGCATACCATCTTGGTTTTGTTTCTTCCTAACGGGAGGAATGTTGTTTGATGAGATTGGATAATCTTCCACATTCAGTGTTGAGCATCTACCATGATTGTAGGAGACTCTATATTGAGATGGGTTGCATGGTCTCTCTTCTTCTCTCTTATGGGGGGTCTTTTTTCTTGCATGAGGTTTTGTCCTTCTTATTCTTCATTGAGATCATTTTATTTTAATCTCTCTTCTGATGATGAGTTTTATCCCACTAGGTTTTCTCCCTTTCTCCATTTGTGAGAGGTTGTATTTGTACATGGGTACCTAACATGGACTAGTAGTCGAGACCCACCACCATCATCATTGCATAATTTTCATTGGTTTTTTTCCTCCCTAAGTTGCACTTAAGGGGGGTTGCTAGTGTGAATTAGGTGTTTTACCTAACTAGTTCACCTAATAGGTCCTATTCACATGCTGAGTTTACATAGGTCATAGGAATACTTCTATAAATCTTAGTTAGCATTATATCTTATCTTATGTTGTGTCATTTACTTCTTGCATCTTAGAAAATTTAATGTTTGTTGTCTCATGTCATAGGATTGAGACACTTGTCATGATCCTATATAATCATATGTCTCACCTTGGCTATATAACCAAGGGGTCTTATTTGTAAACCAATCCAATTGTAATCTATCATTTTATTCCTTTTATAGAATAGTATTATTCTTTCATAGTTGATCTCTCTTGTACTTTCATAGGAGTTCCTAGATCTTGCATGGCTATAATATTCAACAAAATATTACATAGTATAGAGAATTATAAACCAACGCTTATACTTTGGAATGCTCCTAGGTTTGTGAGTGGATTATGACAAGATTATGATAAGTGGTTCAAGGTATATTCTATTTTTAGTTTGTCGGCCCATCTTGGGATTTGGGTGTTTAATTTTTAATTAGGCATTTGGGGGCCAAATTTTGGGTGATTTTAGCTGATGGTTCCATAATTACCATTTGATGGTTTCACATATTTCTTCTCCTACTTATTGGGTTCTTGAGATGGAGGTCTTTATAGTGAGTTTTTTAAGTACCATTATGCTACTAGAATTACTCTAGATCTTTGGTTGCTGCTACTACTAAAAGTATAGGAATCTACAAGTGTATTGTAACCTTGATAATTAAATATAATACACTAATTTTATTTGAAATGTGGGATATTTTTCCTATAAGAATTTTCCCACATAAATTATTGTGTTTTTTATTAGGTAAGCAGGGATTTTGAAAGGGCCCTGACCCTTCTACATCACGAAAGATTTATCTATTAGTGTAGTAGAAAAATGATCAACAATAAGACAAGACAACATCAAGAAACTACAATAAAAAAAATAGTAAAAGAAGGACAAGTAACAATGCCAGTAGAAAAGGCCAACAGGAAAAAACAGAGCTGTAGAACAACAAACAACAATAGTCACCCCAAGGGTGAAAAACTAAATGGTCCTCAAGCCTTTACTATGCAAATGACTGAAGAGTTCCATTGGGTCTTTGAAGTACTAATGAGAAGGTTTCTAAGTCTTCATGTTAAGATATAAATAATGTTGTTATCTCGATGAAGAAAATGTAATGGATGGCGTGAAGATCATGTAAGACGACTTGTATGGTTGTAGGCATTTCCTCCTAGATGACTTGAGGAGTGCATTGTTGAAACCCTTTGTCACAACAATAGATTTTAAGGGTATTGTCATGGTGGATGACATGAGGAACAATGCTAGTGTTTACAAAATTGATTATCTTGATATTAATTAGACTGAAATGCATTCTCTTGAAACCTACCCTTAGATAGACCCATGGATTCCTTGAAACAAATAGTGGAATCATTGTTCTTGCAAAGGAGCATCTCATGAATTTGAGTTGTTTTTTGGCCACCCAATATTTTTCACGGCTTTCTCATTCATGGAATTAGGTCATTGTATAGTTGGAGCTTTGGAATGAGAGGATAAATTATGTATGAAGAGATCTACAAAATATATTAGATTTATTGACAAGATTCATAGTTTGTCAAAAAACCTAATAGGTCTATACACTTGACTATTAATTTCTTCAATAAGCCCTAAAGATACCTTAACCATGCATCAATGGTTAATAATCTAGTCAAATGGTTGATAATATATTCATAAACCTTGTCAAAGCCTTAGAAGAAGATATCTATAGATGGTCTAGAGGGAAAGGGCTATCAAAACACTGTTGGGTTTATCAAGTTTTGTATATTATGAAAAGTTTTGTCCACTCAATCCTTGTTTGGTTTCTTTATTAGATCCACAAGAATTTTGATTCCATTTTGGACAATGATTGATTAAGTTTTAGTTACCTATCAAGAGCCCATGAAACTTCTACATTAAGTTCCATCTAACATTGTGTATAATTATCAAACCACCCCTATTTTTTCTGAAGTCATATGGAAAGTTAAAACTTCATGATGTGTAAATGATAGTTATATCTACAAGTGAATATTCTGTCATATGAAGACTACCAAAGACAATTAGGCTTATACCAGTGAATGATTGAGGAATCAAACAATGAAATGTATGGCTTGGATTAAGCATAAATGACAATGTCATTTGTAGATTATGTGCCATGAGTAAGGGATGATTTACTTCCTTTAGTTGGTCCTTACCTCATGATGTTGTGAGATTAAGGTTTGTCAAGTGTTGTTGTATCTTTTAAAGAGATGCATAAGATTTCTTTCAAATATTATACAACCTTTAGACCCTAAGCATCTACATATTCATGAGGAAACTTCTAAATAGTAGGAAGGCTTTCATAGAAGATGAAAGGAAGTCATAGAAATGAGTGCAAGAGGAAGACAAATAAGTTGGAGTAGTGGGATGATATTCACATGACTTAACTCCCATCAAATAATTGTCAACCCTAGAAAGCATGAAGGTACTAATAGAGGTCTCTAAAAACATTGTAGTTGTTAGAAATATGAAATAGATTGAATAATCATGATCTTCTATGAGAGAGATACGCTATAAAACTATAAATGAACTAACACAATTACAAACCTAAGATTCCAAGAGATGCCCATTTTCTAGACATATTAAGAGAACCAATCATATATTTTGGGTTTGCACTTATGTGCAAGTTACTTAGAGTCTTGCATCCATGATTTCTTCAAACCTTTTAGATCAAAGCCTTTTACTTGATACAATGTCCTTTTAAGGGATGAGGTTAGACTCATAAGAAAATATTCTTAGCTTTAACATGCTTTCAAAATGTATATTTTTTTTATTAAATGGAAATAGAAATGCAACTATTTTAGCTCATAATTTAGTTGATATAAATTTTTCTATTCATACCAAGTCTCTGTTGATCAAATTTATTCATGTAAATATAGGTGCAAATTAATAAAGTGGCCATGAAGGTGGCACACCTCTAGACTATTTAACCATTGGACTAATGCCCATGTATTGTGACTTGGGTTCCCCTATCTTCACTAACTCTTAATAAGTTCCCTTGGGGCCGACAATGTGAGAACTTTGATTTTGCTTACCATTACTTACACACCCACCATATATGATTGTCCCCTCCAATGGTAGGGCAACACACTAGTTGATTGAACCACCATAGACATGCCAATGACACTCTTCCATGTCCTCTCATTGAAACAAGTGGGCCCCTCCTCACAGTCAAGATAAGTTTCCACGTTTGGCCCTTGCCAATTTGTTGCAACAAAATCATACTCAATCTTCCATTGATGTGCTTAAATCACAACCTCATGAGTAGGAGAATGAAGATAATGTTCTCATTGATTGGGAGCCGATTGATGGTGGAAAAGACTTACCTTCAATAAAAAAATTTGGAACAATCCAAATGATCAAGACCCTTCCTCCAAATTCAAACTTTGGAACATTATAACTACATTATCATTTTATATGTCATTACAACTTTATATTATTGTGATCAATGATTTCCTTTTTCAAACTTAAACTGTTTAGAGTACACATTGAAAAAGTTACAGGACGGCAAACCTTGAAAGCTACAAAGTCTACCTACACAAAATCTTAAGTAGGCCCTTCGGAATCCTGAACAGCTAGCAGCGTCCAAAGCACTTTATCAAAAGCTACAAAGTCTACCTACACAAAATATTATGATGACAATGGAATGTACGCGTGATCAGATAAAAAATAATAATAATATTATTTTATAGTCCACGAATACCAGGCGATCTGTTTTTGGGTCTACAGACAGCTTATAGTATATATGGGACTCCTCATACTCCCAAATCTGAGGGAGGCACCCAACTCGTGCTCCACAATATGAGGTGTACATACCTTACCCCCTGCAGGATTTGAACTTGTGACCTCTCTTTCAAGATGGAAACAAGAAATGCCAAAGATTGCCTGCAAGGGTACATAAGTATTCATTTCTTTTGACTGCCACCCAAACTTCAAAGCAAATTTTCCTATGCCCACGAAAATAATTCTTTGACAAGAGATTATGGGTTAAACTCTGTTAGAAACTTGTTTGAGCTCTAAAATTTTAATGTCGTGTCAATAGTTTCTATGAAAATAGTCAGATTATATTATATAGATGTTGATATCTCTATTTTTATATAGTTGATTATATATCTATCTTAGACTATTTTATGAAAATTTTATGAAAAAAGAGAAATATGTGATAAACTTATGTAAATGCAACTACAAATTCATCATGTATATAAGTTTAATGGTATATTGTATGGTATCTTACTTGGAATTGTGGTGGGTTTCTTCTTCCTTCCTAACTGCATTGATGAATTGTTTATACAAGTAGATCTTTTAGTACTTAAAAATAATTTGAAAATTTGATAGTTAATGTATATTTTTCTTTCATTGGAAATGGAAAATGTGGAGATTGGCCTTGAAGATTTGGAGAATTTTATCAATATGGGGAGGAAGGCCTCTATTGTGGGAATATATTGTTATTGGGTTTGGACTTTATATCATGAGGGCTTATAGATTTGGGTTTATCCATCTTATTAAATAAGGTTAGCTTCAAGCTCAATAGTTTGTTGTGCAAGCTTGGGGCCAAACCCCTTGAAATCACTATACTTCCATGCAAAAATATCATTATATGCTTGACATAACTGAATAAAAGTAGCCTTTTCTTTAGATGTGCATACTCTTCCCAACTTTAAAATTTTTTCTTTGAAAATGGTTACCTATTCATAGTGATCTTGTTTGACCTGCATTCTGACTTTATTCTTCTTTGCTTGATCATCAAAACTAAAAAATGATTCCAGTGAGACCAAATTGTTAGTTTTTAGCCGTATAATTTTCTCACCATATTACTACTATATTTTTTCTTAGTTAGCAACTGAAAACTCAACCTTTGAGAAGAAGGATACTAGCCCCTAATGTTGGATATTGCTGATATGCGGTTGTCATTGATGTCAACACTATTGGCATTAATATCTTTAAGGTTTTATATGTCGAGGATATTGAGAAAATTGTAATAAAATAAGTTGCAAGTTGTTAGTGATGCAGTGAAGTTCTGCATGATGGCTAGCTTAGTATGTTGATGATAAGAGGTTGTGGATTAAAGGGTTTGTTGTCGAGTATATCTAGTTTATCCACGTTAATTTTCAGAGATCCACATGAAGATTTGATCGAGTTATGCGTATCTATGTTTTGACAATTGTTCTATTGTTTTAGTTGGTGTTCCTGAAAGAAGAAGATGTGATTCTAGTAATTTGAGTTGTTGTGGATGCTTCCGTGGTGATTCATGATGCTTGTGGATGTTTCTAGATCGTGTTCTATTGGTCCACATTGATCATTGTGTTTGTGATTGGTGATTTTCTTTTGCAAGTTCATGTTTTTCATGATCATGGCTGACAAGGTGATTGTAGCGTGCTGTGGATCTTTGAGGCATAATTGTTTAAGGTGTTTCATGTTCGAGGATGTCGTTTTGGGTCCTCACTATGTTGTGGCCAACATTGGTTGGTGCACATTGAAAATTGATTATGGATTGAGCCAACAATTTGTACGCATTTTATATTTTTTTTAAGTTGACATGTAGAAGATGTTATCCTTAGTTGCACATATATATGATCAATTGTTTATACCATTTGAGCACATGGTGTAAGTGGTGTGCTCGATGTGCGAGTCCTGTGTGCGAATAATGTTCTAATCTTTTGAAGGTAGAAGAAAAGTGTGTAGAAGAGTTTATGTGCTTAACCGGAATTGTAATAAGGCATTAGCAGATGTTATTTTGTTAGTTCATTTTTTTTGGATCTAATCTGAATGTTTATGTAAGACAGTGAGTCTTCCTTTGGGCAGTAAGCCTTTTGTATTTGAGTAGTGAGTTCTAGGCCGTGTGCCTAAATGCATGCGCATTCCCATTTATAATTCTTTTATACTTTTAATAGAGTATAATCTTGTGGACTAACCTCCACCATGGTTTTTCCCCTAACAGAGTTTCCACGTAAAAAATCTTGGTGTTATGTGTGTTTCTAATGTGGTGATGGTTTATGCTTTCATGTTTATTTATCAGATCTAAGAATAAATTTAATAAGTATAATTTTTGTGACAATTGTTCACCCCCCCTCTCAATTTTCTACCCTTGTTTTTCCAACACCTAATCCATGTTGAGTATGAGATCCATCAAAGTGTAGTGTCCAATGGTTTACCTGAGTTGTCACAAGGATGCCTTTATCAAGAAATTTTGATATTAATGGTTGGTGATCTTCTATAGGTGCTTCGACTAATTGATCTACTATCACTTTTCCTTTGATTTCTTTTTTGTTGACATATTCTATGTAAAATTCACTAAGTATCATGACCCACTTTGCCATTCTTCCTATGAGAGCTACTTTTTCCAATAGATATTTCAAAGGATCAACTTTGGATATTAGCTTGATCTATCAATTCTCCATGTAATGTCTAAGCTTCTAAGATGCAAAGACATCTGCTAAACAAGCTCTTTCAATAGGTGTATAGTTAATTTCATAACCAACCAGGGTACGACTGATGTAGTACACCGCTCTTTCTCTGTTATTCTCATCAAGTTGTGCTAACAAAGCTCCTAAAGTTGTTGATGTTGCTGATACATATAAGATCATAGCTTTATCCTGTAAAGGAGGCATCAAAACTAGAGGAGTTCCCAAATAGTCTTTGACCTGCTGAAAAGATTGTTCACATTTTCTATCCCATTTGAAAGTTACATCCTTATGGAGCAAGTGTGTAAAAGGATGGCATTTATCCGCTAATTGGCTATGAATCTTTTGATTGACTACAGTTTTCCCTATAAACTACGCAACTATTTTAATGTCTTTGGGGGGGAAATTCCATAATAGATTTAAATTTTGTGGGATCTACCTCAATACCTCTTCGAGATACAATGTAACCCAATAGTTTTCCTGATGTTACACCAAAAACACACTTCTTTGGATTTAGATGCAAGTTATACTCTTCTAACCTGCCAAATATTTTAGCCATATTACCTAGATGTCTTTGTCTTGTGATAGATTTTTCCAAAAGATCATCTACATATTCTTCCATGGTTATGTGAAATATAGCATTCATTTCCCTTTGGTAGCAAAAAGTTCCTCAGGGACAAGTGAATGTTGTTTTATGTTGGTCATCAGGTGCTATCTTGATTTGGTTGTATTCAGAGTAGCCGACCATAAGAGAAAGAATTTCATGACCAACTGCCAAATCCACTATCATGCCAATGTTTGGAAGGGGGAAATCATCCTTTGGGCATGCTTTGGTGAGGTCTCTAAAATCAGTGTAGATCCTTATGCCCCAATGGGCTTTGACACTAGTACTAGGTTTGACACCCACTTAGGATAATCAATAGGTCTAAGGAATTTTTCATCAAGCAATTTCTGAAGTTCCACTTTGTCTAGGAGTGCTATCTAAGGGGGCATCTTACGAAGCTTCTATTTTACCAGTTTATCTCCAAGAAAAACTATAAGATGATGAACTAATAAAGCTAGATCCAAACTAGGCATATTTGTATAAGTCTAGGAAAAATTGATCTTTCACTCTTGTATAAAAGTTGTAAAGTTTATTTTTTCCTCTAGATCTAGAGTGGCTACATGGTAGGTTATCTTTGGTGCCTTCATTGTTCCCACATTTATGGGTTCATAATCTTCAACCAAAACTACTAATCTTTCCTGATACATGGTGATAGGGAGATTGAATCCTCCATCCTCAGGCACCTCATGGAGGTTTTCACCCTTAGATACGTCCTTTATTTTGTCTTTTTCATGATTCGGTAGCACCAAATTGTGGTTTTCACTAGGGGATTTGATTTTGATGTTTTGATTTTCATTTTCAATTTTGTGACTAGAGGATACAATCTCCCTACCAAAATATGCTTCTTGTCCTAGCTCAATATCAAATCCAATCTTGTGGTCTCCAAGTGGTGTATCATTTCGAAGTCCCATGAACTTAGTGATAGCTTCATCATTTTGGAATATGTCCACAATAGGTGGTTGATGTTGTTGATCCCAATTGATTAATTGTGGGTGAACGAGTTGGAGTATTATTATTCTTGAGTATGATTATATTTAACACCTATGTAAAATATTATACAATATATAATACTTTATCAAGTATAATATTATACAGTATATTTACCACACGCTAGCAATATGCTCTTCCAGTCTAGGCATTGGGCTTTAAGTAACTCCCAAATCCCAATAATTGCTAAATTCTAGCATATTCATCTTCAAAATTGGATTAAATTAAAATTTAATCCAATTCATTCCAATTTTTAAGAGTTGGTAGGAGAAAATTAATAAAAAATGCAATTCATGCCTGCAAAACACAAACAACAAGAAAAATCAAATAAAAACATTTTTTTTGGGTGTGCAAGATTGCTAGTGCACCCAAATGCTCCTACATCATCCAACATCAGAATATGGATCAACTTGCTTCTTAGGTGCTTTAAAAGATAATTATTTCCTTGTAGATTTTTCACTATCAATCCTCATTTCATAGGTAGTCAAGATTTCATGTAATTCACCCTTTTTTAGAGAATTCAAATCTTTAGCCTCTTCAAAGCTAAAAATTTAGGATTAAAATTTCTAGAAAGAGATCTAAGTACCTTTTTCAAAATCATACCTTCTTTCAATCCCTCACCAAGATCTCTAATAGAATTCATGACCTTATCAACCCAGAGTAGGAATGTAGCAATGTTTTCTTCTTCCTTCATTTTCAAGCTTTCAAATTGACTTCAATGAGTTTGAAGCTTTTCTTCTTTAACCTTTTCATCACGTTCATAGATGTGAAATTTATCCCATACTTTCTTTGTTGTCCTACACTACATGACCTTCACAAACTCAGAGTTAGATAAACCACATAAAATAGCATGCCTCGCCTCAGCATTATTTTCACAAGTCTTCTTTTTAGCTTGATCTCTTGGAGAATTTTTAAGAATTTCATATCCATTTGCAACAAATTGCCAAACTTCAGATCCTAGGGCCATCAAATATGCTTCCATCCTTACTTTTCAAAATGCATAATTAGATCCATCAAATACTGGTGCCTTATTTGCAGAAAATCCTTCTTGATCCACTAAGTGTGCCATCCCAAATCTACCTCAAGCTATTAATCTTCTTCAAATGAACTTGGCTCTAATACCAATTGAAGGGCACACAATCTATTGAGTGGGGGGTGAATCAGTCTAGATCAAATCAATTTAAAAATATTTACTTCAACACATATATCCAATCATGAAGCTTGAATCAAACAGCTAGTGATAATCAAGAAACCACTTAAACACACATTCGCACATGAGAACACTGGATATATGTGGAAACCCAAGATGGGAAAAACCATGGTGAGAATAGTTGCTTGGATCTACTTTCCAAATCCAGCCTCACAAAAAAGGAATATAATAAGGAAATTTATGATATGAAGTAGGCACCAACCTATTAGAGACACTAATCCCCAAATGTATTTGTAGGCACTAGCCTATTGGAGACACCAATCCCCAATACAAAGATATAAGAACCAACTCAACGAGTAGAACACTAGTCCTACTGGATTACAAAGATAAATATTGTAGATCTTCAACGATTACAAAACTTACACATGATCAAAATTTGCTTCAAACACTCTCTATACTCCTTATGATCTTCTGATGATGGCACACAATGATTGAGATACAATTCACATTGAATAACACTTGCTCACACAATTTCTCTCACAAACTTGCATACATGCATTCTCTTACCACCTTCTCTTTTTATTTGTCATGTGAAGTGAGATGATGATTATATGCAACACATGATAATAACCTCAAATCATGTTGGAAAAGGATCCACAATTAACCCAAATGACAGAAGGTGGACCTAAATTCAAATTAAATGAAACAAATAATTGGTTGGTCCTAAATCAAATTAGTTTCCACAAAAAGAACATGATGTGCGCTTCCACAGGAACCTTAACTTGGACCTATTTTATCATCCCATTCTATCATTGGATGACACACACTACTAGTCATTGTTACACTATTCTGGAACCTTCACTGGTTGATTAACTTTTGGAAACTCTGGAATATAATAGAACATGTGCAGACATACTCTTCATTCAAACTCCAGATCCAAACACGCCTTCAAGAAGAAGTGTTGAATATAAATGTATTGCCAGAGAAATCTCTCTACCCTGAGTAACTAACCTCAAACATTTTGGATCAGACTTACAAATCACTTTTGTCATCATGAATAGATGTATGCATGATATTGGGAAAATACTATAAGTAGTAAGTAGTCAAATTTGTTGTTCTTAAAATGCACTTATAATGATAATTCAAATACTATTGCATTCATTGTTTAGCTAGCAATACACCTTCTTAGGCCTTACATCTTTGACATCAATGGAAACCTTTGTTCAACAGAGATGTATTAGACCCCTATTTTCTATTGTTTGAAACATATTGGGATTTTTTTTGGATGATGATGGGTTTCCATAAATTTTTCTCTTCCTATATCTAAGGAAATATCTGTAATAAAAGAGAATAAATTCTTCCATGATCAAATTTTTATTTAAGATATATAACAAAAATAAAATTACAAAAGCAATTCTTATTGCTTAGATACATTACACTTGTACATAGATTCAAAGGAACTTTGTTTTAATGTTGAAGGTATAGTAGCAACAACACACTATACACAAGATCTTAGATCCATATGAGATACATTGCTACTACTAGAAAATGAGTTATGGAATAATGATCTATTTTGAATTTTATTTGTTATTGTTTGGAACATGCAAAACATGAATTAAGGTCGATAACTATTTTTCTTGATCATATGCTTGACATGAAAATAATGACCCTCAATTCATTATATACTATAATCAACTCAAAAAATGACCCTATTTTAATTATTATTAATCTTTTGACTTGATTTTCATGTCAAAATTTGATAACATCACCTAAACCTAATTTCTAATATTTAAAAAACAGATAGAAATAATAACTTACATAATATTAAAAAATTAAAAATAAATAAATAAAATTTATTCTTCAAAATTTTAATTATAAATAAAATTTAATAAAATTATTTTTAATTTACTTTATAAATCATTTTCTATTCTTATAAATTTTCTTTAATTTACTTTATAAATTATCTTGAATATTTTAAACTCATCTCTATTTCTTATTTCTTAATCCCTTCTTATTATGGAATCTAAAAATATTTTCTTATGTACTCTTATTTTCTAATCATAACATATTCCTATTAAATTTTATAAACATTCCATTTCTAAAACCGCTTTCTTTATACCACTCATTCTATAATAATTTTATTTTTAAAATATATTTCTACTTCTCTAATATGTTTTCATGTTTTATCCCTTTGAAGAAACATGACTATTGGATTTTCTAAAGAGACATGACCATTCATTTTTTCAAAAAAAACTTTATCTATTAAACAGAGAGAGCTTGAAGGCATTTGATGGCTATATCGCATGCCTTTTTAATAGAAGGTATAATTCTATATATGATTAGTAATATTTATAATTTTTTAATAATTTAAATTATTTTATGTATATTGAATTATATATATTTATATATAAATTAATTTTTATGATATATAGAATTAGGGCCAATCAAAATGAGAATATATCAAGTAATGTTATTAATGATGAAAATTAAAATAAATGGTAGTCTTAACTTACAATTTAACAAACACAAAGTGAACCTAGTTGCTACCCTCTATCATGATCTTAAATCTATCTTGAATGTTAATACGCGTTACTAGTAGTTAAAAAAATCTTACCAAAATATTTTAGCAAGAGAAGAAGGAATTTTAAGGAATTTCATGAGTATGTTTTTTATAAGGTAAGTTGCATTTACAGGGTGCAGTACCCTTACACGTTGAGCCCAAAGGGCCAAAAAGAGACCAAGTTCATAGTTACATTAAAGACCAAAAACAACATAAAAACAAAATAAATATGCATAGCAGACCAACAACAGAAAAAGACCCGACAACCCAAGACACAAGCCAACCCATTGCATAGCTATATCATCCCATTTCTCAAAGAGAATATTTAAGACATCATCACCCACCCAATTAGATCCATCACCCTCTTTCTTCTTCTCCACCTTGTTAGGGTTAGAAGGTAGATATCTAACAGTTAAATGCAGATTTGATCAATAAAACTAAGAAATAAAACACACAAAAAATTATAGCAGAAACATGACAACACAGAGAATTTAATGTGGTTCACCCAACCTAGGCTACATCCACAAAACTGCAATCATCCAATGATTTTATTATTTAGTGCAAAATATATTACAATCTCACTAATAATGTGCTACTGCAACTCTCATCCCAATCGCTTATAACAAGCTTTTTAGAAGCTTCCAAAATTATGGTTTTACAAAGTCTTTTTCTTTTGTCAGTGATGAAGCAAAAAAATGGGAAATTTTTTTTATCGGGGGCTACTTCCCCTGAACCCCCACTCAAGGCCTGGCCTGGCCCCAAACCGCAACAGGGATACATGAAGAGTGTATAGTATAGCATGATCAATCACCACAAACCAACAATCTCCCACTTGGAGACTGTACCTAGACAACACCACTGCACTTATAGCTCCCATTGGAAATAAGCACCTTGGACCTTGCTGCTTTGTTATACTTGAATTCAACCTTGAAGGCTAACTGAAGTTGAAGAGGAGCTCAATTTCTCCCTTGTCACCACCTTCGTAAACATATCTATTGGATTGGAATTTGTATGTATTTTTTCCAGCTTTACCTATCATCCTCCAACACTAACTGAATGAAATGATATCTCAACTATATGTGTTTGGTTTTAGAGTGTAAGGAAAAATTATTTGCAAGATGTATAGCACTTTGGTTGTCTGTAAACAAGTAATTTTTAGCCTATTATTTTTCCAACTCTTCCATGAAAAGTTATGACCATATCATCTCCTTTGTTTCCTCTGTTGCAGCAACATACTCTGCCTCTATGGTGGATAAAGAAACCATATTTTACAACCAAGAAATCCAACTCACTATTGTCCCACCAACTGTAAATACATAATCTAAGGTACTCTACTTAGTATCTATATCCCTTGCCAAATCTAAGTCAACATAGCCTTTTAAATTAGTATTAGAGCCCCCACAACATACACATTTATTGGATGTACCTCTCAAATACCTGAGAATCCATTTGATTGCATTCCAATGCTCAACTCCGTGATGACTCGTATACCTGCTAACAACTCCTACAACATGTGCAATATCTGATCTTGTGCATACCATGGCGTACATTAAACTACCTAAAATTAAAGCATATGGTACCTTGGAAATTTTTCCTTCCTTCTCTTGTGTCTTTGGACATATATCCTTAGTCAATTTAACATGACTAGGCAAAAGTGTGCTGACAGCTTTTGAATTCTCCATATGAAATCTCTGCAACACTTTTTCAACATAATCAGCCTAAGATAAAAATAATTTTCTATTTTTCCTATCTCTTGTAATCTTCACACCAAGGTTTTGCTTTGTTTCCCCCAAATCCTTCATAGTAAATGAATTTGCTAACTGTTGTTTTAACTCCTTTATGTGATTCATGTTAGACCCCGCTACAAGCATATCATCAACATATAAGCTTAAAATAATGTAGCTATCATCTAACCTCCTAAAATAAACACAATGGTTTGAATTACACTGATTGTATCCATGCTCAACCATAAAGCTATCAAATTTAATATACCATTGTCGAGGTGATTGCTTCAAGCCATATAAACTTTTCTTCAATCTATACACCAATTTCTCCCGACCTTTGACCTCAAATCCTTGTGGTTGTTCTATGCATATTTCTTCTTCTAAATCACTGTGGAGAAAGGTTGATGTAACATCATGTTGTTCTAAATGAAAATCTTCAACAACCACAATACTTAAAACAATACGAATAGAAGTCATTTTAACAACTGGAGAAAATATTTCATCAAAATAAATACCCTTTTTCTGTGCAAATCCCTTTACAAGTAATTTGGCTTTAAATCTTTTCTTACCTCCATTCTCCTTTTTCAGCCTATAAACCCATTTGTTTGGTAAAGCCTTTTTACCTACAAGCAACTTGCATAATTCTCAAGTTTGATTTTTCAACAAGGAGTCCATTTCTTCTTCCATTCTATGCTCCCACTGAACCTGGGTATCCACCTGCATAGCTTCATCGTAACATTCTAGTTCACCAACATCAGTTAATAAAATAGAATACAAAGAGGGAGAAAATATTTTTGGAGGTCCACTTATCCTTGAATATCATCTAACATTCACTAGAGTTTGTGATTTTTGTTGTTGTTGCGGAGCATGAGGAACCACTAGAACATCATTGTTTGGTGTATCATCTAGCACTACATAATCATTTTCTTTCTTCTTATGCTGCTACAACTGATCCTTTTACAACACTTTCTCATTGAATATTAGATCTCTGCTTCTCACATTTTTTTGGTTTTCAAAATCCCAAAGCCTATAACCAAATTCATCAATGCCATATCCAAAAAATATACATTTCAAGTTGATTTTTCATCAAGCCTAGTTCTATTTTTAGAATCTACATGTGCAAATGTTTCACAACCAAAGGTCTTGAGAAAAGAATAACTCACCTTCTTACCTGTCCATGCTTCCTCTGGAATACCACAACCCAAAGGATTTGAGGGACCTCTATTTATTAAATAAACAGTAGTGTTTATAGCCTCTACCCACATGTTTAAAGGAAACCCAACATGCAATCTCATAGTCCGTGCACGCTCCATTGTTGTTTTGGTCATGCGCTCAGCCACTCCATTTTCCTGTGGAGTCCTTGGAACTGTTTTCTGCCTACGAATACCATTAGAGGAACAATAATCTTCAAACTCTTTGTTGCAATACTCACCATCATTATCAAATCTGAGACATTTTAAATTTTTACCTGTCTCATTCTCAACCAAGCTTCTCAATTTCTTAAAAGTTTCAAATACATCATATTTTTTCCTGAGGAAATAAATCCATACCTTCCTTGTTGCATCATCAATAAAAGTGACATAATAACAAAATCCACTGAGAGAAAATACTCGAGCTAGTCCCCATACATCCATATGCACAAGCTCCAATTTCTCATCTTTCTTTTGCTTCCCATTCTTGAGAAAACTAACTCTCTTTTGTTTGGCATACACACAACTTTCATAGAAATCTATATTAACACATTTCAGACCTGGTAAAAAATTCTTTGAATGAAATACTTTCATACCTTTTGCACTTATATTCCCAAGTCTATTATGCCACAGTGTTGATTAAGAATCCATAGCAACTATCTGATTTTCTACTTGCTGAGCTGCAACAATTGTTCCTCAACATTGATTTTTATCTGCAATAGCTAAAGTAGAAGGAACAATATGATCTGTAAAAAGATATAAGGTGCCTACTTTCACACCTTTTTCTACCACTAAGGCACCTTTTGTAACCTTCCAATTTTTATCACTAAATGTAACTACACAACCTTCATCATCTAGTTGCCCTACTAAAATTAAATTTCTTTTTAACTTTGGAATGTGCCTTACCTCATGTAGTAGTCAATGATTCCCATTTTGCAACTTAATCTTGATTCTTCCCTTTCCAACAATCTGACAGGGTTCGTTATCTCCCAAATAAACCATCCCAAAATCCCCTTGGACATAATCAAGAAAATAACTTCTATGGCATGTAGCATGAAATGAAGCCCCTAAATCTAATATCCAAGAATCGTCAGCATTATCAAGGGAAAGAATCAAATCATCATCATTAGATTTATTACTTACCACACTTGCCTCTTTATTTCCTTCATTTTTGTCTCCTTTATTTTTCTGAGACCATCAATCTTTCTTTAAATGACCTGGCTTACCACAATACCAACAATCCCTATTGTCTCTAGATTGGGACCTTTTATCCTTTGATTTTCCTCATGAATTTCCATGACTTCTAGAATTTTTTCCTTTCTCCTTTTTTCTACCCCTGCTTTTTGCATTCAAAACATTGTTTGATGTGGATGTTCCACCTGAGCTTTTCCTACAAATTTCCTCACTCAAAATAGCACCAACAACATCATCAAATTTCAATGTATTCAAACCAGAAATAGAATTGCTAACAGTCATTACCAAGCTATTCCAATTTTCAAGCAAAGAACACATAATCAAAAGAGCCCTAACTTCTTCATCAAATTTTACATTTACATAAGTTAATTGACTGGTAACAGTATTAAACTCATTTAAATGATTAGCAACTGACCCACCTTCTACCATTTTTATATTAAATAAACGCTTCATAAGAAATACCTTATTCGAAGTGGAAGGCTTTTCATATAACTTCTCCAGGGTTTCCATCAACTCTTGAGTTGTCTTTTTTGTTGTAATATTGAATGCCACTGATTGTTCCAGGCATAAACGAATGGCTTCTAGTATCTTTCTTTCCAAGAGATTCCAATCCTCATCACTCATTGTTTCTGGTTTCTTGGCTATTCCTTCCAACGGCCTCTATAAATCCTTCTAATAGAGATAATCCTCCATTTTCGTCTTCCATGACTGATAGTTCTGCCCATTGAATTTATCTACCTTCAATTTACCTTCGTCTGCCATTGCTCCCACTTAAACATGAGACTCCCACTCAACCATGAGACTTTCTTCCAGATGATAATCAAATGCAACCTAGCTCTAATACCACTTGTTAGGGTTAGAAGGAATATATCTAATAGTTAAATGCATATTTGATCAATAAAATAGAGAAATAAAACACACAAAAAATTATAGCAGAAATAAGACAACACAGAGAATTTAATGTGGTTCACCCAATCCAGACTACATCCACAAAACCGTAGCCATCCAATGATTTTATTATCCAATGTAAAACATATTACAATCTCGCTAATAATGTCCTATTGCAACTCCCATCCCAACTGCTTATAACAAGCTTTTTAGAAGCTTCCAGAATTAGGGTTTTACAAAGTCATTTTTTTCTTTTGTTAGTGATGAGGATACATGAAGAGTGTACACTATAGCATGATTAGTCACCACAAACCAACACACCTCTTCCTTGAGTACCTCTAAGAGTGTGACAACATACCTGTGGCTGATCATTATGGTGTCACCCAAGTAAAATTTCATTTCAATTTATCCACCCATACCTGTAGCTTGTTGAAGTCCTCCACTGTGTCATTGGTCCTCTTAATACTCTCTTCCTTAGTAGCCATAGGGTTTGAAGATTGGGTGGTGGAATCCACATTGATTATTTTCTTCATATCTGAGAAGTGGTTGGGCCCTTCAACAAATTCCTCCCTCTCCTAAATAGTGTCCTTATTACACTCCTCTTTGCTGCTAGTCTGCCTCTCTTTTCCTCCAATCTACTATGAGTTGTTGGAAATATCGTCCACTAGCACCTCCTATTGAAAGTATGAAAAAGTTTGGTGGTGTTTTCATTAATGTTTTCATTTATGTCAATATAGTTTAGAATGTTACATATTGTGCATGTATAGTTGAGATGTTGTTGAGATGATGTGAGTACATGGAGCTATCCTTATGATGTTGCAAATGTGTTGAAATGATGGGTTACCATGTGCTTTTGAAAAAATTAATAAAGAATGAAGTTAGAGTTATGTATGTGTTTAGAATGTGCTCCATGTTTCTCCTATGTTGATCCTATGCTTGTGCAGATCTAAAGGTTTGTTGTTGGTGATATCTCCTGATTTGTTGTTGTTGGTTTGATGACAGGTGAAAGTTGTGTTCACCACTGTGTGAGTTATTTTGGTAGAGTTGATTTTCTATGGACTAGGAGAATTTTTTTTGCTCCATAGTCCTCCACTATTTTGTTTCAGGTCTTGCAGATCTAGAATATGCCTTGTAATGGTGTTCTCTACGTTTTGGCAGAAATTTTCAAGGCTTGGTGCTCCAAAAGTTGTTTCAGAATTGTTGTGTGGATTTGTATAGTTTGGATTGATTGTTGAAAGGTGATTTACGTTTGAAGGTTGTTAGACCTATTGCAAATGTATCTAGAAGTATCTAAGATGTGTTCTCATACATGATGAAGAATGTTACATCATTTGCATGTTATCTTGGAAAGCATGTACTTCAATATTCATTTGTGTTTTCATTAGGTTTGGTCGACCTGTTGTTTACACTTCATATGAAGAATTAAATTTAATTAAGGAAGCATGTGGTTGATCTGAGACGATGCTTTTGGTATTTGTTAAGTGTTTAATTGGTCCACTCTCATTCCTTTCCACTACAAGGATGTTGAGTTTCCAACCTAATTTGAATTTATGAAATGAAGTGTATGTGACCAACCTTGGAGAAATTTTCTAAGGTTGAAGATGGTATAAATCCAAGTCGAGTTGTGAAGGTTTAGATGATGCAAAGTAAGCACAAGTGAATAGAAGAGTTGTGCAAAAGTGAGTTGAGGCAGCAATACTTCATTTGCTAGATTTCTGTAGGCAATGAGCTGAAGGTCTCTACAATTTTCTAATCAAGGATGTGGATGTGTGTAAATTGTTGTGGTGGAACTTTTTTTTCTTTTGTATTAGTAGGCAATGAGCCTCCCTATTGGACAGTGAATCCTTTCTATAGGCAGTGAGCCTTTGTATTCGGTTTTGCTATCACTTTATATTGTGAGTTAATCCTCACTGTGGTTTTTCCCTTATTGGGTTTTCCACGTAAAATTTGGTGTTCATTGTATTGATTTTTCTTTTTGTTATTTGCATATCATGTTCATACTTAACAAAATATTGTGGTTGTGAAATTGATAAGTGTTGAAGGTTTGAGTTTAATCTTGGTGACAACTGATTCACCCCCCTCTCAGTTTTCCTACACCCTTTTAACAATTGGTATATGATCTTTTGGTTCCTTGGTGTAGAGCTTAACCGCTTAAGGAAGATCTGATGGTGCATGAGTTGGTAATCCATATGTTTGATGGATCTGATTACAATGATTGGAAAGTGCAAATGAGAGGATATATTATCTCTCTTGGTTACAAGACCTAGAAGGATGTTGAGACGAAGTATGTTTCTCTGATGGGTGGTCTTACTAATGTAGATGAGGTTTCTGCTTATGAGGAGAATGAAAAGGTGAGGTATGTTATTTTTAGTGCTCTATCTAAAACTAAGCGAACTAAGGTTCTTTCTTTGGGAACTGCTTATGAAGTTTGGAAAAAGTTGGAAAATCTTTATGAAGGAAATGATAGAGTGAAATTGACAAAGAAGCTGACAACAAAGTGCAGATATGAGAATTTGAAAATGGAAGAAGGTGAAGATTTTGCAAGCTATTTCTAAAGGGTTGAACTTGCAACAAATGAAGTTAGGAATCAAGGGGGAAAACTGATTAATGAAGATATAATTGAGAATATCCTAATAACCCTATCTGAATGTTACAGTGATAAGATCTCAATTATTGAAGAAATGCACGATCCTAAGAAATACACTAAAGAAGAGTTATTTGGCACCTTGACTGAATTTGAGATGAGAAAGTTTGGAAAGAAAGAGGAGAGGACAAAAAAAACATTTAAAGCAACAAAGATTGAGGATGATCCAAATAGTGATGGTTCTGATGAGTTGGAAGCGAATTTTACTAGGAAGTTGAAGAAAGGTACTGGTAAGTATAAATGTATGTTGCCCTTTAAATGTTTCAGTTGTGGTAATATTGGTCATTATGCTTCAAGATGTCTGAATAGAGTTGTACATAAGAAGAAAAAGGATTATAAAGATAAAGATAGAAAGGATAAGAAATACAAGAAATCGTATTATGTTAAAGAAGAACAAAATATCTGATGATGAATCTGATTATGAGGGTGATGATAGTGAATGCTTGTTTTTAGCCTTGGATAATAAATATGTGTTTGCTAACCCTAGAAAATGTGCAAGAAAGAATGTTCCAGAGAACAAAAAGAATGAGATGGAAGGTACTTTGGTCACCACCTTTCATGCTAGACAAGATGAAGACTATTGGGTTATTGACAGTGGATGCTCTAATCACATGATTGAAGATAAAAGTAAGTTTACTAAACTTGAAAATTATGATGGTGGTTTGATCATGTTTAGTGATGATTCAGGAGCAAAGATTATTGGGAAAGGTACAATCAGTTTTGATGGAATACACAACACTGATAATGTATATTATGTAAAGGGTTTAAGGCATAACCTTTTGAGTGTTGGATAGATGTGTAGCAATGGTAAACTTGTGTTTCAGAATAATACCTGCAAGCTAAGAAAAGGATCCAAAGATATGGTTGCTACATGAAGAAGAACTCATGGAAACATCTATTAGCTTAAGGGTGTTGATGGTTAGTGTCTTGTATCTCAAGTCAATGAAACTTGGTTGTGGCACGAAGAATGGGACATGTAAAATTTGATAATCTGGTCAGAATTAGTTCAAGAGATGTTGTTTGAGGTTTGTCTAGAATCATAAAGCATGCTAATACTATTTGCAAAAGTTGTCAATTAGGGAAACATACAAGGTACAATTTTAAGGGAAACGAACAATCTACTACCGGAATACTGGAATTAATTCATATAAATCTATATGGCCCAAGTAGAATATGAAGCCTGAATGGTGACAGGTATTTCATGCTCCTTACTGATGATTATTCTTGAATGACATGGGTTGCTTTTCTTAGAGAAAAGACTCAAGCTCTAGATAGGTTTAAAATGTTCAAAGAAAGAGTGGAAAATGAAGTGAACCTAAGAATCAAATGTTTGAGATCTAATAGAGGTTGAGAATTCACTTCTAGTGAATTTAATGCATTTTGTGAAGAGCATGGCATAAAAAGATAATTTTTTGCTCCGAGAACCCCTTAGCAGAATGGGGTGGTTGAAAGGAAAAACTCAATGGTATAAGAAGTTGCAAGAACCATGATGAAAGAAGAAAATGTACCTGATGTGTATTGGAGAGAGTCACATGTTATAGTTGTAAAGAGGATATTTAGATACCTTAAAGGTACACTGAATTATGGCTTATGGTTCCCTAAGGGTGATAATTTCACCTTGAGTGCTTATATCGTGCAAATTGGGTTGGTTGTGTGGATGACCATAAGAGTACCAATGGAGGTGATTTATTTCTTGGTAGAAGATTAGTTTCATGGTTGAGTAAGAAATAGGACTCAATTTCTTTATCCACTATAGAAGCAGAATATATTGTTGCAGCATCCTACTGCACACAGGTTTTGTGGATGAAGCAAACTCTAAAAGACATTGGAGTGATATGTGATGAGCCTATTCCTATTTTTTGTGACAATACAAGTACTATAAACATTTCAAAGAATCTGGTAATGCATTCAAGAACAAAACACATATCTATCAAATATCATTTCCTAAGAGAGAAGGTGTTGGAGAATAAAGTCAGGCTGGAGTAAGTGTCAACAAAGGAAAATATTGTAGATATATTTACTAAGGCCCTTCCTAAGGATACTTTTGAGTATCTTAGGGAGAGGTTGGGGGTCATTGTCCCTCTGAACTAGGTGCACATGGAGGTGCATTAGTCCAGTGGATTCATAGAATCTTCATTTATTTTGACTGATGAATGGGTCTACTCCGCAGGGGGAGTAGAAAAATTGACATTGTTGTAGTATGAGTTGAATGGGTGCACTCCTAAGGGGGAGTTATCAAAGCTTTTGGTCTTTTCCATTGATGTTAAAGGGGGAGAGAGATTCATGTGAAAAATATTAGAAAAGAAAGAGAAGGTGTTCTCCTAGAATATTGCCATTTAAAGGAGAATGTGGTCTTTGCTGATTTTTCACATAATGTGTTTCCATCAATGACAAAAGGGGAGATTTTGCAAGTATGAACAAGTTTGGTGGTGTTTTCATTAATGTTGTCATTAATGTCAACACAATTTGGAATGTTGCATATTGTGCATGTATAGTTGAGATGTTGTTGAGATGTTGTGAGTACATGGAGCTATCCTTAAGATGTTGTAGATGTGTTGAAATGATGGGTTACCAAGTGATTTTGAGAAAATTAATAAAGAATGAAGTCAGAGTTATGTATGTGTTCAAAATGTGCTTCATGTTTCTCTTATTTTTATCCTATGCTTGTGCAGATATGAAGGTTTTTTGTTGGTGATCTATTGGTGATATCTCCTGATTTGTTGTTGTTGGTTTGATGACAAGTTAAAGTTGTGTTCATCGGTGTGTGAGCTATTTTGGTAGAGTTGGTTTTCTGTGGACTAGGAGAAATTTTTTTGCTCTATATTCCTCCACTATTTTGTTTCAGGTCTTACGGATCTAGAATATCTCTTGTAACGGTGTTCTCTATGTTCTGGAAAAAATGTTCAAGGCTTAGTGCTCTGGAAGGTGAGTTTCAAAATTGTTGTGTGGATCTGTATAGTCTAGATAGACTATTGAAAGGTGATATGTGTTTGAAGGTTGTTACACCTAATGTAGATGTATCTGGAAGCATCTAAGATGTGTTCTTATGCATGATGAAGCATGTTAATCGTCTGCATGTTATCTTGGAAAGCATGTACTTCAATGTTCATTTGTGTTTTCATTAGGTTTGGCCGACCCGGTGTTTACACTTCATATGAAGAGTTAAATTTAATTAAGGAATCATGTGGTTGATCTAAGACATTGCTTTTGGCCTTGGTTAAGTGTTTAATTGGTCCACTCTCATTCCTTTCCACCACGGGGATGTTGAGTTGCTGACCTAACTTGAATTTATGAAATGAAGCATATGTGGTTGACCTTGGAGAAAGTTTCTAAGGTTGAAGGTGGTATAAATGCAAGTTGATTTGTGAAGGTTTAGATGATTCAAAGTAATGAAGTATGCCACAAGTGAAAAGAAAAGTTGTGCAAAAGTGAGTTGAGGCAACAATACTTCATTGTGTTAGATTCCTGAAGGTAGTGAGCTGAAGGTCTCTACAATTTTCTAATCAAGGTTGTGGATGTGTGTAAATTTTTGTGGTGGAACTTTTGTTTTCTTTTGTATCAGTAGGTAGTGAGCCTCCTTGTTGGATAGTGAGTCCTTTTTATAGGCAGTGAACCTTTGTATATGGGTAGTGAGCCCTTGACAGTGAGCCTTTGTATTTAGTTTTGCTATCACTTTATGTTGTGAGTTACTCCTCATCGTGGTTTTTCCCTTATTAGGTTTTCCACATAAAATTTGGTGTTCATTGTGTTGATTTTTTTGTCTATTATCTGCATATCATGTTCATACTTAATAAAAAAATAGTGTGGTTGTGAAATTGATGTGTTGAAGCTTTGAGTTTAATTTTGGTGACAACTGATTCACCCCCCCTCTCAGTTGTCTTGTTCCTTTTTAACACCTCCTTTCTTTTTTCCAACCTATGAGACCTTCTCACATTGGTTGGATCCATTCCTATGTCCACACTTACCACCACAATGGTATCACCTTTAGATTCTCTATTTTCAGTTCTCTTTCCCTCACTATCCATAGTTGGCATCTCCACCTAGCCTAGAGTCTCCTTTTTACCCTTAGTCTTTGACGTTGGTTTTCTATCCTTCTTGGTGAGGGTATTTTTTAACTTAGACAACTCGACAACCACCTTTGACTGGGCTAAAGCCACCCCTCCCTTCTTCCTTTATGTAGGGGGTTTTGGTCTAGGATTCATTTTTGGTTTGGTTTTCCAAGGGGGTAAAGGTAGCTAAGGCGGATTATGCAGGTTTTGGGTAGCAACATCAAGGGTTTCCTTAATTGAGCTTTCCAGGGAGGTTAGCCAAAAAAAAGAAAAAAATTAAAAGCATTTTTTGTCTAAGGTGATTGAGTAACTATTGATGATAGAAATAAAAGACCTCAAATATTCCCTCAAGAGTAACATACTTCATGAGAGCTAAACCTAATCCCATATTTTAGGAAGCGCCTCCCTTTTGAAACCCCTGTGCTTCTTGACCGACTTCTCATTCTCTTTGAAGAAATCATTAAGGCTCTCTAAGTCTTGGAATTTCGTTTGCTTCTTAAGTTTCTTACCAGAATAGGATAGACCCGTTAGCTTAGTAATAACATCCTCATTATCTTCAAAAGAAATTTCTCCCACCAAAACTATCTTGTCACTCTAGGCACTAGCAAATTGTGTCGACAACCTCTCATAGTGGCCCACTAGACACTCCATGAGAGGCACAATCCCACCTTCAATGTAAATATGCCAAACAATAGGGTTCAAGTGGAATTCATCATAGGAGTCGAGCTCAGTCCTAACTCTATCACCTCCCATCTCTTCACACCGAATCCAAAAGCTTTCCCAAAACAACAGAGTTAGCAAATTTTTGAAATGGCAACCGATGAACTGAATCATCCCTATATCACCATTCCCAAGCCAAGGATGATCATTCCTAATTAAGGCATCCAATAGATCACACAAGCTGGTATTCATTTCCAAGAAATTTGTCGTCATGGGGCCATAATGGGGCTTTCTTAAGTATAACCAACTTAAGCTAAAAGCCAAGATAATTTTGATTGAGTAATTATTAGCCAAAGATCTAGAGCTAACTTTGGTCTTGCACATAGTCCTAGAAAAATTGGCCATGGGATCATAATTAAATTTCCTTAAGTACAACACATCAAAGCATAAAGCTATGATAAATGTGAGTGGGTAATAATTAGTTAGCAAATTGAAGATAAACATTTCCAAACACACATTCCTGAAAACATGAAATTTTTTGTGGTACATTTGACAAGACTGCCCAATAAATTTTTGGAGAGTAGGACCATACATCATCATAAATTCAAAAGACCGCCTAACTTCCCACTTAAACCTCTCCACGTACTCATGCTTATTCCACATCATCCAAGGCCCAAAGGTATAGTGCTACATGTACCCACCAAGATCAACAATGTTGGCCTCCATCATTAATAGTAATATTTTCCTATTCAGCAAGGATAAATCCTTGTATATTCCCCGAAGAGACCCTAGTCTTCTCCAGCATTTGGATGGACTCCACGAAGAGCTAAGGTTGGAAAGAGCATCCTCCACCTGATTCCCCTCATGAAAGATGTGAAACAAATTCTTCCTTTCCAATTTAGAAATCAAAAAAATTATGTCCTAAAGGATATCTCTAATACTCCATCCTTGATAATGGAAATGATTAACAGATTCAATCACCATCATAGTGTCACCTTCTGTATGCAAATTTTTTATACCCAGAGTGACAATAATTTTGATGCCCTTAAGCGGTACTCGTTCTATCGTTTTCATAAAATTTTGTATACCAATACCACTAACATACCCAACTACAAAGTTGACCTTGCAATCCCTGATAATACCTCCAATACTAGCCATCCCTAGGTTCCCTTTTTCCACCTTGTCAAAATTAAGTTTGTACCAGCCAAAATCTGATGGTTTCTAAACCGTATTACATCTAGCTAGAGATTTAGAGTTATCAAAGGAGTTGATCTCCAATTTTTTGTTCCATGAGTTTGCCATCTTGATTTCCCACACACTAGGGGCTTTGTCCAGGGGCTTCCAAGAGTAAATGGAGACACTTTCTTAAATAATTTTGAAACCAATGCCAAAGACCTCCTTGGGACTTTTCTCTAAATCTCTGAGGATCTGGTTATTCCTCTCTCTCCATAAACACCAACAAATGATGGGAGGGGTTTCACGCCAAATCTCAATAGGGAGAGGATGTTGAAAGGGGCCAGACCAGCCTTCAATAAAGTATTTTTATGTCCCCATTCAGGGTCCATTGGATCACCAATTTTCCAAAAGTTAAATCTCAGACTTCACCAGCAAACAAACAGTGTAGTAATAGGTGGTCAACCGACTCCTCATTGTTCTTGCATAACATGCATCTATTCGGGATCTGGAATCCCCTCTTCCTTAAGTTTTTCTAAGTTAGAATCTTGTTGTGGCATGTTTTCCACCAAAATAAATTTATTTTTGGTGTCAAATGTCTATTCCAAACCTTTTTCCATAATCTGCTCTGATATCCCTTTTTCGACAACAAACCGTAAGCCAATCTAACAGAGAGATTCCCCTTGTGTTCCTTAACCCAAAAAAACTAATCCTTCATGTTTGATATGGGAATTCTAGTTAGGGCAAGGATGTCATGTAGGGATCTAGTCAGTAGTCTTAAGTTTGTATAAATGGGGCAATCATGAGTATGTTAGGAAAAATGATTAGTATGAAAATTCTCTCAACTATCGTCTTCAAAAAATGATTTGCAATTGCTAACCTACTTTGATACCATGTTAGAAATTAGAATATTATATTTTTAATCATTACAAACAAATATAAAATAAATAAAATAATAATCAAAAGATATAAAAGTAAACATATTACACAATATATACACATGAAAAACTTTTTTGGATAAAAAACTACATAAAGCATCATTCTATTATAAAACACTTACATAATGATATATTAAAAGATACACCAAATCTAAGGAACCACTTCTCCTTATTTCCACATGACCAATAACACATCTTGTGCATAGTGATATAATTCACTATTCATATCCAAATTCTCACTTTTAATGAGAGAAAACCTCCTTAAATATAGAATGGTTGGAAAAATACTTGAAGGATTATCAATCACACATATTCAAAACTATCATTTATAAATAATCAATAATATAATAGTTATTAGACTATAATTATTTTAAATGTGATATGTTTAATAAAATAGATAATATATAATTTTATAATATTATATTAGAAAAATGTATATGCAATAAAGTTATGATCCCTAATAATATTATGTTCTAACAATAATTCTGCGAGCAATTTTTGAAGTATCTCCAACTTTAAAATTGAGTTTGGGATTATTTTTATAGTGATTTTTTTTTTATCTCATCCCCCTCATTTAGCATACTCAAATTAGGTACTTAAGCTTTTGATTTTTTTCCCATCCTTTTCTTCATTTTCATTCTTCATAGGTAATCTACATCTTTCTTTAACTACTTGTAGACCTTTTTCTTTTTTTTCTTTATATAAAAATATTTCAAGATTTAATCAATCACATATCCTTTAATGAAAATTCTTTTTCATGAGTCCAATCAAATAGTAGTAAGGATAGAAAATTGAAAATGCTCTTTTTTTATATGCCTCATTTAGTACCTTGCAATCATTTGAATTCTCTTGTAGAACCTTGAAAACTTATTCTTCACTATATTCTCATCATCACAATTTACCAATAATATTGTAGATTTAGCATATTTTTATGACTAGATCTCATAAATTTCTCTATATTTCTCTTGTGGTCAAAATACTTTCTAGTATCATAGATATACAAAATTAATATTTGAAGCTTTGCATCTAAATCTCTAGCATATAAAATGAGGAGAAAGTGTAAGAATTAATAAAAAATGCAATCGAACTCCATCTCTACACTTTTCAAAACTAACTTTGTCTTTCAAATAATTACCTTGTGATCTCATGTAATGATAGATTATCACTAACATATTTTGTGATCCTAATTCAATGCACTTATAAACCCACCCACTCTAATATATGTAAACCTTGAGAATTAGATAATCAATTTCCCATTCAGAGATAATTTGTATAGTGTCTAGAGATAACCATATATTCATGTCTCCCTCTATTTTCTAAAAACAAAAAAACAAAACAAAAAAGCATCATTATTTTTTAAAAATGTGTATCTCTCCTTGAACTCCAATTAAGAATAGTGATCATACACTTTTACTTGCCCCAAAACCAATATAATGTCTCCTTTTCTATTCCAACCTAATAACATATCCCTTCTTACCATCAAATATACAATATATTAATTCATATAAAATCTTATAGTATCCTAGATTTATAACAATTGTTTGTGTTATCACTTAACAAGGTGGCCTAATCCATTATCTGCTTTTATTCCAAAATAACTAAAATGAATTTGACCATTCATGGTGAAAATTGTGTAGTAATGAGTTGTCCCATTATTTTTTTTAGTATTGTAATACTTTATAGATGCCATAATCAATCTTGGAGATTGCACTAAAGTGGGAAATTTGGATGCATGAACAATCCCATTTTTCACCATACACCTATCCCAACAAGCCCTTTCATTGCCAAAAATTCTAGTCTAAAATTATACAAAGTCAACATGGTCTAAATTTGTATCTAAAACATGTTGAAGGATGGAAGAAATATTTGTTGATGGGACAACTACTTGGAATTAATACTTCATTATTTGGGCTCAAGAAGAAGTCATGCAAGATTCTTAAAAAGGTAAAATATGGAACAAGTGCCTTTTGAGCAAAAGTATTTAAAAACTATGTATTTTTTAATTTTTTTATTTTTTTTAGTATTTTACTATTTTATGAGAAAAAGGGATTATGATGGATATGGAGACCTCAAAAAATTGTATAAATCTTTTTTAGTCTTATAATCTTACAATTTTACATTATATTGAGATGGAGGAAAAAAAAGGTAACGTAGATCTTGGAATTTTGACTAATCTTTATATTCCAAAAACTCAAAAGTACATATTCTTTGTACATTTCATGAAAAAATTTATTATTCATATATCTTATATTTCTTCATGTATTAGCTTTCATATTAAGCATTACATTATTCTTATTTTTTTTTCTTTTGTTATATCACAAAGTTATTATATAGTTATGTTGTAACCATCACGATGAATCTTCACTAAGTAAATTTTCATCAATATCAAAAATCATGGGCGAGTTATGATCAATATGGAATAATGGGCAAGTGAAGTAAGTGTGTCTAAAAGTAAATGATAAGAACCAAGTCCATGAAAGAGAGAAAATTTAATACATGGTAAAAAACTATCTCCATTGAGAATACATCATCATCCATAATATAAAATGTCGAGTGATAACATAAAGGTGTGTCTCAATTCTTGACCTAAATGGGTCATGCAAATCAAGATATAAAAATAATCTAATCTCTTAATCATGTGAAGAAAACAATAAATAATTTGAAGATAATATTAACTAATTTTATATGATATTTCTTGTGCAATTTCTATTTCTAACTATTTTATTTTAATTATTTCATTTTTTACATATTTATTTATTTTATTATTGGTATATGGGTTTATTTTTGGAGCCCAACATCTCATTACATTCAAAGAGTGGTGATACTACTAAACTAGTGGAATATCACTACCACTATGGGGATACCACCAAATTGTGGGAATACCACTCAATCACAAAGAAACTATGTACAATTATAGAGATGTTATTAGAACATGCACACCCGGTGTTGAGATGTCACTTCAAGGATTTGAACTTGGATCTCCATCTTAGCCACATGACCTTTTCATTGGAGAACAACCTTTTTGACTATTTTAAATAATTGTTAATAAAGTGTTTCTTACACTTTGTAGTATTTTTAATGAATAATATTTTTTCATAATGCATAACTTGAGCTAGAAATAATTTTTTTTCATAATTTTTAAAACTTGGATTATTAACATGAATATCTATGACATACATATTATTTGTATTTTTTTACATATTTTATTTATTATTATATTAATTTATATAAATAATAATTTAGACACATATTTTCTTGTAGTGCATAACTCTTTTTGTGTATACCCAATTCAATTATTTTGTTGGAAGTAAAACATCAATAGAACATATTTTTTTCATATTTTTCATTGTTTTTTATTTTCGCTTGTGTCAAATAGAGGCATTTAATAAACCTATTTTTATTTAAAAATAGAAGATAAAAATAAAGAAAAAAATTTGCTACCATAATTGTGTATAAGCTATAATTGAGATTGTTTTAGTTTATTCTAGATTATACATATTTAAAAATAGATAAATGTTTTTCAATGAACTCTCTCACCCAAAACCATGTAGACCCTAATTCTCATTTTATGCTTTTAGCGAATCTTTAATCATTGGAAGAAAATTTTGGATATGTTGAGCCATTAGCAAAAGGAAATTAATATTCAAAGATGGTTTTTTTGGATCTAGGCCCCTCATTGGAAGTTAAAAAAGGGATTGTAGTCTTAGCTATACCTACCAAATTGGTATAGGTAATGCTAAATATTATAGACGTAGTATGAGATAATGATGGTGAAAATTAATAAAAATACTTCTTGAGCAACAAAGTAAAAAGGAGTTCACATTGTCTCATAGTTAGAGTTTTCTTATTGGGTAAGGATAATTTATTTGAAGATGAAAGCTTATTAGGAATGGTATAATAAGTAATCTTGGTACTTTATACCCTATCCTTGATATTTTGCATGAATGAATATCTAATTCATGGAGAGGTCATATTAAGAAAGCTAAAGAGATATTTCTTTGTGCATAAGGATTTTTTATCTATTATTTAAATTTTTGGAATAAAATAATTTCATTCTTGATTAGAGGCCCATGGTTGTGTCATAACCATGTTATTTTGTTGAAACCATGGTCTCATGAGTTTAATCTAATGATAAAAATATTGTCAGTTAGACTAGTATATATTCAGCGTCCTACTTTCTTTATAATATTGCTTGTTATGTGTTTTTAAGGTATAGGAAACATATTAGATATATTTGTGGATTTGGATCATAAAATATATGATCTAGCATACTTTACCTTTGTCAAGATTCAATTAGAGATTTATTTAGCTAAAGTATTATTGATAAAGATATGGTTAATGGTAGGAGAGAGGATATAGAAATAGACAATGGATTATAAAAATATCCCCTTCTATTGTCAAAAATTATTTCATGTAGGGAATATAGTTTCTATATGCACTTTGAATAAGAATTAAAAAAAAAATTTGCAACATGGTGGAAATAAGTGACATACTCTAGCTTTATAGTCAAGATCTCAACTCTATGTTTGATGATTGACAATGGCCTCCTATAGTTGAAAGGAAAGATCTATTAGTATAAGGGTTTTCATGTATGGGATATTAACCTACCCCCTCCCCTCCTTGTTTTGTGAATTTTCACACAACCCCCTAAAATGAATGTGGATGCTAAGCTTTCTAAACAAGGTAAGGTGAAATTTGGTATGGATATGTAGGTTAAGATTATGATCCTAGCTCAATTAGAGGTGGTATCTAAAATTTCTTTCCCATCACAAAGATTTATTTTGGTTAGGTCTCCCTTGTTATGAGAAATACATCTTTGGGTGTAGGTAAGACTTTTTTAGATTCAATAGAGAAAATAAAGGTGAAAACCTTCTAACCAATGTCTACTTATCATAAATATGAATATATTGTGGTGAGTCAACAAGTCTATGTTCCCATCTCTTATAAAATAAAAATATAGCTTTAGTTGAGAAATTATCATAGGAAAAATGGCATATTGGTGCATCTTTCCTAAATATATTTTAGATTCTCTTAATAAGTCAGATACTTACACTTCCACAGTTTTGTAATGATGAAGTGAAAGTAGAGGTTAAAGGTTGGACAAAATAAATAAAAAGAAACAAAAATACTAAACTTATTGAACCAAGGAATATTTAACCTTCTTGTGTAATATGATTATTATAACCATTCTATGGAATCATTCTATTGTATTTGTAGTTGGGTGAGGACCCAATATATAGAACCCTTATATTATGATAAAAAAATATTAAATTTTTTTTTTTTCAAATGGTTTCTCTTTCCTAGCTAATAGAAAATCTTAAGACTTATTTTTGCTAAGGAATCTAGGGATTTTGAAAGTCTACATGTGACAGTAAAATTTGTTAAGGTGAAGGTTGAAGTTTTGGGAGATGCACAACTAGGGCCCTTAATATGAAATGATGGTGGGCTAAAAACTTTAGTTGTGACTAGTAAGCCTATTATGGATGCATGGAAAAAATTTAACATGACTATGAGTTTTTTAGGTGTATCTTGACTAGAGGGTGGTGATACCGTGACAATAAATGAATATTAAACTTACATATGCAACAAAATTTGTTGGTATCTCAAAGAAAATATGGAAAATAGAATTAGTAAAATATTCAAGGTATCATCTTGTGATTACTTTAGGGAAATAAGTTTTATCGAAGGAGGAGCAATACTTTAAACATGGTGTAATCTATAATTTTAACTCTTATTGGCCCAATTTAGTTGATTTGCATTCATGGATCTCTAATAAATAGAAGTCACATCTTATGAGTGCAATATAGATATATTTAAATACATAAGGTTTATTTAGGTTAATATGAAAATATATAGAGGATCAAAAGTACATTTTGAGTCATGTTCTACTAGTTAAACCATCATTTTTAGATTATAACCCTATAATCAAGACTTCCTCAATCATTACAATATGGGTTCATTTACCCTACCCCCTTCTACAATTTTGGGTGAATTATTGTTTTTGAGGTATTGAGAATACTCTGGGTCTAATGATGTTAATATATCTATTGGTGGATGGTTTAATACATTTAACAAAATTGGTCATATTGAAGTAGAGATTGACACATTGAAAGGATTGTCAAGTAAAATTTGGTTAAAGGTTAAATATAGGGGATGTAAAAAAGTTTTAGATAATCAAAATATTCCTTTTCACTATAGAAAATACTATTAGGTGGGACATATTAATACCAGTTATAATGATAATAAGACTCCCTCATCAAAGAAATCTACTTGGTGGAAGGAGCATGTTTAGCTCATTTATCAATTAATTAAAGTCTCCTTGATTTATCCATGAATTGGAATGCTCCTCTCCTAGATGTCTTATCCAAAGAAATGTTTGGATAGTGGATCTCCCAAAAAGAAGTAGTAGTTGTATTCTAGTTCTCCTTCAAATGTTGTGGTGATGGATAGTTCTCTCGTGATGCTACTAGTAATTCTATAAATATTGTTGAAATTGTAAGAAAAATAAATTAGATCAGACTTGAAATTGGATAAGCATTTTCTTTATGAGTTCTTTGGAAGATATAGCTATGGTACCTCACTGAAAAAAAACTTATTTAAGAAGAATAAAACTTGTTTACAAAGAATAACTTTGGTGAATATATTGACAACCAAATCTTAGTGAAAATATCAAAATCTATTGAAGTTCACATGTAGATTCCTTATCCATTTAAAGTGTATACATTTGATTGGTATTTAGCATTATCTAATGAGAAGGAATTAGGTTTATTTGAGTCTCTTTTATATAAAATCAATTATGTCTTTTGTATTCCCATATTCCTCAAAAATGACGAGGAATGTGATAACATAATCTAGAATGAAGTGTAATCATGCAAAGCATTCTCCAAAAATAAACTAGTACTCAAATGGTTCTAAGATTGCATACTAAAAAGGGATAAAATAGTCCTTTTGATTTGGCATATTCGATATGTAATGTGCTTGTCAACTTGTGTGGGTTTTGCATAGGTTTTAACTTTTTTCTATAATATGCTTTCTTTTTAGTTGGGATGGGACCTTATTTATTAATTCTAATATCTTTGTATGTATGTATGTATGTATGTATGTATGTATGTATGTATGTATGTATGTATGTATGCATGTATGTATGTAGAAAGTTTATTTTGAGGACTAAATTCTTGTAGAATTTTATGTCAATATGACTTTGTTTGATCATAAATTTATTTAT
>VDFB02056351.1:36887722-37002830 GCA_007258455.2 Sequoia sempervirens | reverse complement strand
TTTATTCCAAAATAACTAAAACGAATTTGACCATTCATGGTGAAAATTGTGTAGTAATGAGTTGTCCCATTATTTTTTTTTTTAGTATTGTAATACTTTATAGATGCCATAATCAATCTTGGGAAATTTTTTTTTTTTTCCACTAAAGTGGGAAATTTGGATGCATGAACAATCCCATTTTTCACCATACACCTATCCCAACAAGTCCTTTCATTGCCAAAAATTCTAGTCTAAAATTATACAAAGTCAACATGGTCTAAATTTGTATCTAAAACATATTGAAGAATGGAAGAAATATTTGTTGATGGGATAACTACTTGGAATTAATGCTTCATTATTTGGGCTCAAGAAGAAGTCATGCAAGATTCTTAAAAAGGTAAAATATGGAACAAGTGCCTTTTGAGGAAAAGTATTTTAAAACTATGTATTTTTTAATTAAATTTTTTAGTATTTTACTATTTTTATGAGAAAAAGGGATTATGATGGATATGGAGATCTCAAAAAATTGTATAAATCTTTTTTAGTCTTATAATCTTACAATTTTACATTATATTGAGATGGAGGAAAAAGAAGGTAACATAGATCTTGGAATTTTGACTAATCTCTATGTTCCAAAAACTCAGAAGTACATATTCTTTATACATTTCATGAAAAAAATTATTATTCATATATCTTATATTTCTTCATGTATTAGCTTTCATATTAAGCATTACATTATTCTTAATTTTCTTTCTTTTGTTATATCACAAAGTTATTCTATAGTTATGTTGTAACCATCATGATGAATCTTCACCGAGTAAATGTTCATCAATATCAAAAATCATGGGCAAGGTACAATCAATATGGAATTATGAGCAAGTGAAGTAAGTGTGTCTAAAAGTAAATGATAAGAACCAACTCCATGAAAGAGAGAAAATTTAATACATGGTAAAAAAATATCTCCATTGAGAATACATCATCATTCATAATATAAAATGTCGAGTGATAACATAAAGGTGTGTCTCAATTCTTGGCCTAAATGGGTCATGCAAATCAAGATTTAAAAATAATCTAATCTCTTAATCATGTGAAGAAAACAATAAATAATTTGAAGATAATATTAACTAATTTTATATGATATTTCTTATGCAATTTCTATTTCTAACTATTTTATTTTAATTATTTCATTTTTTACATATTTATTTATTTTATTATTGGTATATGGGTTTAGTTTTGGAGCCCAACATCTCATTACATTCAAAGAGTGGTGCTACTACTAAACTAGTGGAATATCACTACCACTATGGGGATACCACCAAATTGTGGGAATACCACTCAATTACAAAGAAACTATGTACAATTATAGAGATGTTATTAGAACATGCACACCCGGTGTTGAGATGTCACTTCAAGGATTTGAACTTGGATCTCCATCTTAGCCACATGACCTTTTCATTGGAGAACAACCTTTTTGACTATTTTAAATAATTGTTAATAAAGTGTTTCTTACACTTTGTAGTATTTTTAATGAATAATATTTTTTCATAATGCATAACTTGAACTAGAAATAAATTTTCTTCATAATTTTTAAAACTTGGATTATTAATATGGATATCTATGATATACATATTATTTGTATTTTTTTACATATTTTATTTATTATTATATTAACTTATATAAATAATAATTTAGACACATATTTTCTTGTAGTGCATAACTCTTTTTGTGTATACCCAATTCAATTATTTTGTTGGAAGTAAAACATCAATAGAACATATTTTTTTCATATTTTTCATTGTTTTTTATTTTTACTTGTGTCAAATAGAGGCATTTAATAAACCTATTTTTATTTAAAAATAGAAGATAAAAATAAAGAAAAAAAATTGCTACCGTAATTGTGTATAAGCTATAATTGAGATTGTTTTAGTTTATTCTAGATTATACATATTTTAAAATAGATAAATGTTTTTCAATGAATTCTCTCACCCAAAACCATGTAGACCCTAATTCTCATTTTATGCTTTTAGCGAATCTTTAACGATTGGAGAGAAAATTTTGGGTTTGTTGAGCCATTACCAAAAGGAAATTAATATTCAAAGATGGTTTTTTTTGGATCTAGGCCCCTCATTGGAAGTTAAAAGTGATCAGGTCTTACCTGTACCCACCAAATTGGTATAGGTGGCCAAATATTATAGAGTGTAGTATGAGATAATGATGGTGAAAATTAATAAAAATATTTTATAAACAAAGTAAAAGAGTTCACATTGTTCAATAGTTAGAGTTTTCTTATTGGGCAAGGGGAGAATTTATCTGAAGATGAAAGCTATTAGGAATGGTATAATAAGTAATTTTGGTACTTTATACCCTATCCTTGATATTTTTCATGAATGGATACCCAATTCATGGAGAGGTCATATTAAGAAAGCTAAAGAGACATTTCTTTGTGCATAAGGATTTTTTATCTACTATTTAAATTTTTGGAATAAAATAATTTCATTCTTGATTAGAGGCCCATGGTTGTGTCATAACCATGTTCTTTTGTTGAAACCATGGTCTCATGAGTTTAATCTAATGATAAAAATATTGATAAAAATATTGTAAGTTAGACTAGTATATATTCAACTTCCTACTTTCTTTATAATATTGGTTGTTATGTGTTTTTAAGGTATAGGAAACATATTGTATTTGTGGATTTAGATCATAAAATATATGATCTAGCATACTTTACCTTTGTCAAGATTCAATTAGAGATTTAGTTAGCTAAATTATTATTGATAAAGATATGGTTAATGGTAGGAGAGAGGATATAGAAACAAACAATGGATTATAAAAATATCCCCTTCTATTGTCAAAAATTATTTAATGTAGGGAATCTAGCTTCTATATGCACTTTGAATAAGAATTAAAAAACAAATTTGCAACATGGTGGAAATAAGTGACATACTCTCGCTTTATAGTCAAGATCTCAACTCTAGGTTTGATGATTGACAATGGCCTCCTATAGTTGAAAGGAAAGATCTATTAGTATAAGGGTTTTCATGTATGGGATATTCACCTACCCCCTCCCCACCTTGTTTTGTGGATTTTCACACAACACCCCCTAAAATGAATGTGGATGCTAAGCTTTCTAAATAAGGTAAGGTGAAATTTGGTATGGATATGTAGGTTAAGATTATGATCCTAGCTCAATTAGAGGTGGTATCTAAAATTTCTTTCCCATCACAGATTTATTTTGGTTAGGTCTCCCTTGTTATGAGAAATACATCTTTGGGTGTAGGTAAGGCTTTTTTAGATTCAATAGAGAAAATAAAGGTGAAAACCTTCTAACCAATATCTACTTATCATAAATATGAATATATTATGGTGAGTCAACAAGTCTATGTTCCCATCTCTTATAAAATAAAAATATAGCTTTAGTTGAGAAATTATCATAGGAAAAAGAATGGCATATTGGTGCATCTTTCCTAAATATATTTTAGATTCTCTTAATAAGTCATATACTTACACTTCAACAATTTTGTAATGATGAAGTGAAAGTAGAGGTTAAAGGTTGGACAAAATAAATAAAAAGAAACAAAAATACTAAACTTATTGAACCAAGGAATATTTAACCTTCTTGTGTAATATGATTATTATAAGTAGTTCATCCATTCTATGGAATCATTCTATGTATTTGTAGTTGGGTGAGGACCCAATATATAGAACCCTTATATTATGATAAATTTTTTTTTTTTCAAATGGTTTCTCTTTCCTAGCTAATAGAAAATCTTAAGACTATTATTTTTGCTAAGGAATCTAGGGATTCTGAAAGTCTGCATGTGACAATAAAATTTGTTAGGGTGAAGGTTAAAGTTTTGGGAGATGCACAACTAGGGCCCTCAATATGAAATGATAGTGGGCTAACAACTTTAGTTGTGACTAGTAAACCTATTATGGATGCATGGAAAAAATATAACATGACTATGAGTTTTTTAGGTGTATCTTGACTAGAGGGTGGTGATACCGTGACAATAAATGAATATTAAACTTACATATGCAACAAAATTTGTTGATATCTCAAAGAAAATATGGAAAATAGAATTAGTAACATATTCAAGGTATCATCTTGTGATTAGTTTAGGGAAATAAGTTTTATCTAAGGAGGAGCAATACTTTAAACATGGTGTAATCTATAATTTTAACTTTTATTGTCCCAATTTAGTTGATTTGAATTCATGGATCTCTAATAAATAGAAGTCACATCTTAAGAGTGCAATATAGATATATTTAAATACATAAGGTTTATTTAGGTTAATATGAAAATATATAGAGGATCAGAAGTACATTTTGAGTCATGTTCTACTAGTTAAACCGTCATTTTTAGATTATAACCCTATAATCAAGACTTCCTCAATCATTACAATATGGGTTCATTTACCCTACCCCCTTCTACAATTTTGGGTGAATTATTGTTTTTGAGGTATTGGGAATACTTTGGGTATAATGATGTTAATATATCTATTGGTGGATGATTTAATACATTTAACAAAATTGGTCATATTCAAGTAGAGATTGACACATTGAAAGGATTGTCAAGTAAAATTTGGTTAAAGGTTAAATATAGGGGATGTAAAAAAGTTTTAGATAATCAAAATACTCCTTTTCACTATAGAAAATACTATTAGGTGGGACATATTAATACCAGTTATAATGATAATAAGACTCCCTCATCAAAGAAATCTACTTGGTGGAAGGAGCATGTTTAGCTCATTTATCAATTAATTAAAGGCTCCTTGATTTATCCATGGATTGAAATGCTCCTCTCCTAGATGTCTTATCCAAAGAAATGTTTGGATAGTGGATCTCCCAAAAAGAAGTTGTTGTTGTATTCTAGTTCTCCTTCAAATGTTGCGGTGATGGATAGTTCTCTTGTGATGCTACTAGTAATTTTATAAATATTGTTGAAAATGTAAGAAAAATAAATTAGATCAGACTTGAAATTGGATAAGCATTTGCTTTATGAGTTCTTTGGAAGATATAGCTATGGTACCTCACTTAAAACAAAATTATTTAAGAAGAATAAAACTTGTTTACAAAGAATAACTTTGGTGAATATATCGACAACCAAATCTTAGTGACAATATCAAAATCTATTGAAGTTCACATGTAGATTCCTTATCCATTTAAAGTGTATACATTTGATTGGTATTTAGCATTATCTCATGAGAAGGAATTAGGTTTATTTGACTCTCTTTTATATAAAATCAATTATTTCTTTTGTATTCCCATATTCCTCAAAAATGAGGAGGAATGTGATAACATAAGCTAGAATGAAGTGTAATCATGCAAAGCATTCTCCAAAAATAAACTAGTACTCAAATGGTTCTAAGATTGCATACTAAAAAGGGATAATATAGTCCTTTTGATTTGGCATATTCGATATGTAATGCGCTTGTCAACTTGTGTGGGTTTTGCATAGGTTTTAACTTTTTTCTATAATATGCTTTCTTTTTAGTTGGGATGGGACCTTATTTATTAATTCTAATATCTTTATATTTATGTATGTATGTATGTATGTATGTATGTATGTATGTATGTATGTATGTATGTATGTATGTATGTATGTATGTATGTAGAAAGTTTATTTTGAGGACTAAATTCTTGTAGAATTTTATGTCAATATGACTTTGTTTGATCATAAATTTATTTATCTAAATTAACAATTTGTGTATAGTGAAATCCTTGTGTCTTAGAGGGAAAAGGATACCATAAAAAATATTTATGGGACACACATATATTTGTTTACAATGCCTTCTACAATGAACTTAGACACAAATCAATCTAGATTAATTAATATCAACTAGGAATGATAAATGTGTGATGAATTCCTAGAAATTAAATGTGAAAGGATATGCCCTTAGATTTTAGAGATACAATGAAAAATTAATTGTTGATGTTGCACAAATTCTACTCATTGATGGTACTAAAATCAATGCTCTTAGTGTAGAAAATATCATAGATTTACAATAATTAATAAATCTTGCGTGGGTCTGAGTGGGACCAATTCTTTGATTTATGGTACTAACCCAACACATGCAAATACCCTAAAGCTCATGGGATTGATCTAGGTGGTTATAGACTATTAGAAACTATATCACCCTATCCTTGATATTAGCTAGTGCATAAGGAATGGTGATATTGAAAACACCCTAAGGAGATTGTCAGATCACAAGGGTCATGTTCTCTGAGATTAGCCTAAGAGGAAATAAGGTATAGTAATAAGGTCAAACCCTAGGAGTGTAAATATAGACAAGTTCATCAAAATGTAAAGGTTAAAAAAAATCCTAATGTGAATCTTAGCTAATTAAACAAATGCATATAAATAAGACACAAACCAACCTAGATTAATTGATATCAAGTAGGAATTATAGTTGTGTAATGTATACTTGGAAATTGAATGTGAAGAGATGTACACTTACTCTTGGAACTACAATGAAGAATTAAATATAATGTGACATATAATCTACTCACTAATGGCCTCAAAATCAATGCTCATAGTCTATAAAATGTCTCAAACTCAAAATAGTTAATAAATCTCATGTGGATCTAAGCAAGATTAATCTTGTGCTCTCCAGTTTAGTATTATTTGACATGTATAAATTCTCTAAATAATGTGTGTGATTAATCCAGGTGACTATAGATTGCTGGAAACTAGGTTTCCCCTATCTCTTATATATGCTAGTTTGTAAGATTAAACATATTGAAAAATATGTAAGATCGACCCTCTTAATTAAAAAGTTATATGATCATACTAAAGATTAAAAAATGAGATAAAAGAAAATCCATCAAACTTTAAATTTAGTTTTTTTTAAGTTTAGAAAGCAATCACATATAATATAAAAGCAGACCCACATTACAAAATAAACCAATAAGAAAGAGGCACAACTAACCAATAAGAAAGAGGCACAAGTGATTTTTGTTATTCTTACATACATACCTCCCCCCAATAGTGAGGTCTCCAAGGGGGGGCAGAAAGAAATAATTTAAAAAGGCAAGGGAAAGGGAAAGGGAGGTGCACTTAGCATGGATTTGATAATTTCAAGTCATCATCATCACCGACGGTGCACATTGAGAGAAGTGGGTACTCATGAATCCAATAAAGTGCTACCTTTTTGGTCATCTTTACACATTTTCTTGAATTCAAAACTTACTTTGAATGATGGACTTCAAATCAGCACTTTGTGGCAGACAAACTTATATAATTCCACACTTGCGTAGGGCACTCACTTCCATCTATGTTTCGAATTCCAACATGACACATGTCTATTCTTTAGCTAATATGAAATTGTGACCTTAGCCATGTGTCCTTGGGAAGATCCTCCATATCTTTCTTGACCTCATTAGGTATAATTTATTGTTTAAGTGTCATTCTTGGGAGTTTAAAGGCCACTAATTATCCACTATTTGATTAGACGACTCCTTTATGCTTTTGTCTCTTTATTCAGTTTTTTAAAACAATAATCCAAATCTTCATTATTAAACCCAAAACTTCTAATCTATTATCATTCAATTTTAATACTCACTTTTTATTAAAAGGAGTATTCAAATTTCATTATTAACCCCAAAATTTTTAATTTGTTTTCATTCAATTTTCATATTGGAATTTACATTATTGGAGAGAAGAAAAATGTATATTATTATATTTTTTGTTTGTTTTACATTATTTTGTGTTGATGTTTCCAATGCATGATTTTATCACATAATTTAGTTTGTTTGATATACTTATTGACTTTAAACCAAAATTTCTGATTCAAGTATGCAAAATGCATAAGTTTAAAATTTGTTTGAATAGTTTCTTAGAAGCTTTTGCATCTTAGATTGAATTTTGACTACAATTATATCCCTTGGGTTAAATTGTGGGTGCATTCTCATCCCCCTTTTTCAAATTTCATAGTCTCACTTTTCAAGATTGACAATAGTAAGATATGGTTGTTACCTTTAATAGGGGCACTAAAATATTTGAATTATACATCTACAATTGTATAAATTATACATGTTTTAATTGAAATTATATTTTCCTACTTTATATTTTGGAGATTAGAGTGAAGTATTGAAATTGATCACTCTTATACAACAATACACTTTAGATATATAAATGTTAAAAAATAATGTAGAAAATTGAGAATGGAATTAAGACTAAGATTGGTAGTATTTCAATGCTCTTCAACCATCATGCTTTCTTAATGCATAGAAAATAAGAAAGTATTTTCCTCATCCATAATTGTCTCACCCTTGCTACCTCCTCACTAGCTATTTATCCATCCCCCATTCCTATTTATCTACATGTTTCCCTAGGGTATCAACCCTCCTCTTCCTTTTAATTAGATCATTATGTTACTTTTACCCTAGAAAATGATAATACACACTATAATAAAAATGGTGAAGGCACTTATGGAGAATGATCCACATAACCTCCCTAATGTAGAGTAGTAGAAGGTCATCAACATACAACCTAACTCGATATTTCATTCAATAGATAAGTTTTTTGAGTGTCAACTCCCTAATAAAATTATTGATGTGATAGTTGAATGTAAGCAATGTAATGTGACTATTTTTTCTTGTGGTGTTTCTTAAAATTGATTCTATAAATGGTCCAAAATAATTTGGGATAATAAATTTTTGGGTATATAATCTATTATATGGATTTGTAAGGAATTTATTTCATACATGTTCATATCCAAAGTCATTCCTAAGCAATGCTACAATATCATAATCTAGTCATTCGTAGTTATATTTGGCGGTGGCTATCTAGCTCCCAAAATGACATGGGGTATGGGATGCCCCATGCACCATACTTGACCATCTGTGTGGGCCACCCAACTGACAATCCTCTGCAGGCCATGTATTTGTTAGTTTTTTTATTTTTTTACCGTGCTCAATATATGGGAATTATATATAATATGTTTTCTAATATTTTAATATATATAATATGTTTCTAAATTTATTAATTAATTTATAATGAAAACACACATTGTAAATTAATTGATAAATTTAGAGAACATATAATATTTTTTAATCAATATTTATATTATATATTTTATTGTTTTCATTTTTTTGAATTTTATTTATTTTTTCAAGAGAATATTTTTTAACCCACCTATATATATATATATATATAACCATGTTTTAAAATAGTAAAAATTAGCATTAATTATTTTTGAACAATAAGTTGTAAACTATCTTGACCTAATTATATATTTTGTGTTTAAATAGATCATTAAATATACTTAAAAATATGTATTCAAAAATATGTTTTATAAATTTATAAATTTTATTTAATTGATCTAATTAATCAAAGTGTTAAAAGTTAATAATATTTTATTTTTAACATTAAACTCAAGTGTAAAAGTGCTTCGGATTTAACTATGTGTTTTTACATCAAATTCTAATTTTTAACATTGAACCCAAGTGTAAAAGTGCTTTGGATTTAACTATGTGTGTTTTTACATCAAGTTTTAATCACACTAATATAATGTATTAGTATATCATATTATAAATGGAAACATATTAGTTTAATTAAAATATATCATTAAATTATAAAGGGTATTGTACCATTTTTTTTCAATTAAGTTTAAACCTACACTTTTTTTTTCATTTCTCTATATAATATTATTAGTCTATTTTTTCCATCTAATTTCTTTTGTGATTTAATCCTATTTATTGCTCCTTTTAACGCCTTTTCTCTCATACCCTTGGTTTTTTATTCTCTTGCCACCTCCCTTTCTTTTAAGAGGTTCCATGTGCAATCTATATCCTTCCAATCCTCTTCTTAATGCATCCTGAATTCTAATCATATATTAAACTCTAATTCTTGTGATTATTATATTCATATTAGGGTTAAATTTAAAGTGATTATAACCATTAATCTATATTTTTGGACAACCCATAATATATTAACATTGAATGTAACCCTAAATTAGATTAAAAATTTATTCTAACCCTAATCCTACCCAATTCTAACCATGGTCTACTCCCTATAAATTATTATATTTAAAATATTATAATAATATATTTAATATATTACTAATTCTTTAAACCTATTACTAATTCACACTGAAAGTATTATTTAATTATTTAGATAAACCAATATTATGCTTTCACTTTAAATATTTTTATTATCATAGATTGAACTCTAATTCTTGTGATTATTATATTCATATTAGGGTTAAACTTAAAGTGATTATAACCATTAATCTATATTTTGGGGCAGCCCATAATATATTAACTCTAAGTATAACCCTAATTAGATTAAAACCCTAATTTGTCTAATGATAAACTATATTATAGGGGGAATAAAGTGACACTATAATGTTAAATATAGCATGCAATATGTCATGATGGGTATAGTTTGTGATCTATAAAAAAATCTAAGATAAATAGGGTTTTGAAGCCCTATTTTATTGAAGGGAGGCCCGACATCATAATACTTATGTGTTGTATAGTTTAGAGAAGCTCAGATTATGAATAGGATTTTAAGGCCATATATTATGGTAGCTTACAATGCAAAAGAAGGAAGGAGATCTATTATCATGCTATTGTTTTATCTGTTGACTTTATTAAAGATTATAACACCCTTTCAAAATCTTTGCTTAAATAGTTATCAAATTTTATATTAATAAAAACTTTAAAGTATATTGATGTGTAGTCTAATTGTATATTCATTACTTATTTGATGATAGATATCAATTCAAAATTTATAATAAATATTATTATATAATTTGATAAATAAAATATTTCAACTAAAATAAAATTTTAAGTAATATATATTCTTGTTTCATTTAAAACATATTTACAATGAGAACACAATCATACATTTGATTAATTATATTTATTATATCTAAAAATTCTATAGTCAGTTTCATATGTAAAATAGATCTATTTAATTTAAAATAAATATTCCTCTAAAATATTTTTAATGAAAAATTTAGAAATATCTATAAATGCAAACAAAATTTCAACTATCATTTTTGTTCTACAAGTTTAAAATATATATTTTGATAGACATTAAAAGAAAAATAATCATAGCCGGTATTGGCATGGTGTAATGGTTTATTGGTGGCATTGTTGTTCTTGCCACCAAGGTTCAAACCCCATTGGGGTGGTATTGTTGAATGGTTGTATCCGGTTCATAGCTCCGGTCAAAAGCGTTTACCCCTTGAATAAAAAAAAAAAAAAGAAAAATAATCATAAATACATAATTATATAAATATAATGGATTAAAAAAATATGAACATTGTTAATTATATTTTTTAATTATATATTTATATAATTAAAAATTTATATAATATATAATATAATATAAATATTTTAATTATAATATATGATAAAATATATAATATAAATATTGATTAAAAAATATTATATGTTCTCTAAATTTATCAATTAATTTACAATATATGTTTTCATTATAAATTAATTAATAAATTTAGAAACATATTATATATATTAAAATATTAGAAAATATATTATATATAATTCCCATATATTGGGCACGGTAAAAAATAAAAAACTGAAAAATACGACAGTGCACAGGATTGTCAGTTGGTTGGTGCGTGCACGAATGGTCAAGTATTTTATGGGGCATCCCATACCCCATGCCATTTTGGGGGCTAGATAGCCACCACCATTATATTTCTTACCTTCAAGCATGGAAATTTGAGTTCCACTTTGAAGGACCATCTTACTCAAATTTCTCACATGATTAGAGTTTCTTTTCCTAATTAGTTTTGATATGCTTTCTATTCTACATGTCCAACCCTAAGAATGCATAGAGCTATATAGACCTCACCTCTAAGTCCCTACAAGATTCCATAAAGATCTTGGAACTAGGATTTGAAGTAATTTAATGAAATTAGTATATTTCTTAACAACAATAACACTTCTTCTTACCATAACATAAAAGTCCATCTCATTCAAGGTTAAACCATGAGGAAAACTAAAGTCACTCAACCATCTCAATATTTGGATTAACTTATAACCTCTACTAGGTCCTCTAGTTAACTATGTAACCTTTTTATTCCTAACTCCCATCTTCACCCCTCTTCTATAATATGAAACCCTCAACCTTCCTCCTCTTGATGAGCACAATAAATTCCCAACTAAACCTAGTATATCTAAGGCATGTGCATAACTCAATAGATACATTATCCACTAATCAAGCAACCTTTTGGTTCATGTTGATACTTTATTTACATGTCAACCCAAGGATGAATCTTTTGACATGGTGTTGATACCACATGTTTAACATTAGTTTCCTAGAGGTTTTAAATTCTAATGTGTATAGGGAAAAAATAAAACATAAAATATAAAAGTAAATGTTGCTACTCAAAAGGGAAATCTATTTTATAATTGGAAAGCTCTTAAAAAAAGGAATTATACTTTATATTTTCAAGATGATGTAGATGCTATAGGTTAAATGTTAAAGGTTAGTAGACTTCACTAATTTACTACAATAAAAGATTCTTAAACTAGAAATACAACAATCTATGCTAACCAAGATAGAGGCCCAACTACAATCCATCCCAAGTGGGCCCTTGCTTGGGTAAAATCAAACCTTTCTCTCTTCCTCTAAATAAATTGTTGACTAGATTAAAAATTTTGTATTACTCATGACATAGAGTGATAAAAGAAATCATAGAACAAAAACTTATTTTTTATTAACTTGACGTAGTCTATTACATGTCATCAAATCTTAACTAGTGTATATTCTAGATCTCCTTACTATATCTATATTTTTTTTATTTGCATTCTTGAAATTTTATACATCTAGTATATTTATTCTATTATATAACTACTACTACATCTATCCAATCACTCTTGATCATATATGAGGGCATCCTATTTTAGAAATAACATTAATATTAGAAAATTAAATCTTGGGTGGGTAGGAAGAACATTCCTTTTACGATAATACATCATGTTCATGAGAAGAAGTTTGTTGAGAAAAATAAGAACAAGTAGGTTTAGTTATTAAATTCTATGCAAACTCGGTCTTTCCTATTGAAGAGTCAACATTCTACCACATGTTCAATGAATCTTCTTTGGTGTAAGTGTGTTACATCCCTAGTTGCATGATTAATACTATCATAGCTACATGGAAGATGCTATCATGAGTATTGGTAAGTTGTCATAATTGTATGCATGCTAAAACTATGGTTAATGCAAGTAATGGTTAACCCCATTAAAATATCTTTTATTGTACTTCAAATACTCATGAGTGTGCCAATTGTCATAACTAAGATAAAAAAATTATATCATTATAAAATAACTACTTTAATATATAAATATTCAAATAAATTAAATAATTTCAAACTTAGTGCTTTTATCAAAGTATCAATTAAAAAGGTTGTTTAGAATTATATAGGAGTGAATTTGCACCCCTTATGCAAATTCCCCTTTTGCACTTCTCCACTTTAGAAGACCAAGTTCAGAGGCTAAATTACACCTAGGCTCACTACCTTCGTTCCACTTGGCACCTATTTTAAGCATCGGTAGGGGAATTTCTGTCGGAACACTCGCATAGTGCGTAGACATCCATGCGGCATGCTTACGTTCCTAGCAGATTCTTGTGGCTAAACCTACAGAGGCGTTACACTTCTCATTGGCAGTCGACTTGTAACGCCCTCTTCGATCGATCGACCCGAATATGGTCGTTTTCTTCATCCCTCCTTCAAATTCCCTCCTTCTACATGCATTTCAACTTCTTCAGATCTCCCAAGCATTCAATTCAACTTCTTCACACTCTCTTGCACTCACTTCTTGCATTCCCAAGCACTTTTAGCAACACTTTTTCACTCCATAGCAACAACTACTTCACTCCATCACTTCAGTAGAGCAAGTGTGGTAGAACACAATTGTAGTAGAGGCTCAAGTACTCTCATTCTCTCCTCCATTAGCCTTGAGTGCTCTTGGTGGAGGTGGTAAGCTTCCCATTCCTCTCCTCTATTACTTGGTTGAGTAAGTACATTTACTATTTTTTAGTGTTTTAGTGTTCTTTATTACATTACTTTCTTTATCATACTCGCTTTCTTGGTTTTCCGTGGAGGTGGAAACACCTAAACGAGGGTCTGGCTGAGGTAGGACCCTATATAGCCACCCAACAATTTTCCTCCTCTTTGTGTGTAAGTGGACGTGCTTTTGGGAGCTAGCTGGTGAACGAATTCCTTTGTGAGATCATTCTTGCCACCCTAACTCTTGTTTTTTACTTTATCATATTAGAACATATTTTGTTTACTTAATAGTGTTATTTTGGCCCTTTAGTAGTAGTTAGTTGGGCCATTAGCTTTTTTTCCTAAGTTCAACCTTGTCTCTTCAATTGTCTAGCCATACAGACGCCAACACACTTGAGAGATGCCAGCATGCCACACCAGTTGTCGTCCCAAGACTGCGCTTCCATCCTCAGGCATAGATCTTCCTGAGGCATAGTGTTGAACCCAAAAACTGGCTCACCTAGCCCTATTATGTATTTTAAGTCTACAAAGTGATTGAAGGACTTTATAGTCCTCATCATTCTCGTCCCACATTTCCAACACCTCGTTAAGCTAAGGTAAGTTAGGGAAGCCTTCCGCACTTGTCCCTTCGTGACCTAGGGCCTTGAACGTGGTTGGTCCCCCTCTCTTACAAGAATATGTAAATGCCTATCCAAATAAATAAATGCAAGGAAAAGGATCATCAAATGAGGCAATAATGGGGCTCGTCACCTTTGACCTTTTTTATGACCAAACATGTAGCTCCATATACCCTAAATACTTGCATCATCACCTAGGGATAGCTAGGGGTGTTCTATCAACGGTGAAAGAAAGGTTCATGATTAGATTATGGAAAGAAATGACCAATGGATAAGGATGGATATCAATATCTTCTTTAGGCTCTACTAAACCAAGGTGGGTGTTCCTTGAGGTATACTTATTAAAAGACTAAATATAAATGATGATGAACCAAACCTTGGTACAAACCATTTATAAAAACAAGAAACTCCTATTGAAATGTCACTAAATAATTATGTTTTGATTGACGTTGAATCAAGGGTATAACACCTACACGAGCATATACAACAATCATGTGGATACTAGGATGTATCCTTCCTAACTCCTTAATATTTGTGGTACTTTATCTCACTTCACACATAGATGTAGTGGTAATAGCAATGGAAGTTCCTTTATGACATTTGCAGATACTTTAAAACAATAGGGTAGTGGAATCAAGAAAGATGGGTCAATTGACTACACTTTAACTACTAATGTTATTTTTTTATGTTTTATGTTAAATGCAATGGGATGGTAGAAAATTGAAACAAATTACAGATGGGTCCATATATTAGATATGGGAAATGAATTTAGGTTTTCATCAGCAAAAGAATATTGATTAGGAAAATCACTATATTACACCTTAATGATGATGGCATGGAGGATAGTTTTAAAAAATACACACATAAATTAGGCTCTACATATAAATATGGAAAATAGTCAATGTTAGCAAGAAATTTGAGGGATACAGACTAGATTTCTATACCTAAAGGATCTTTACTAGTTTTAGTCTTTAACCTCAGAGTTGGTCCTATTGAGGTAATACAGGAAGGTATTCCAGATCCAAGATTAGTTGTAAATTATAATAAAGTAACATAGACACGAGATAGATCAAAATTCAAAGTTCTTTATATTCATTATATCAATAATAATTCATTGCATTCCTTATATCTCCATTATAGTCAGTATTCTATAGTCTTCCTTATTGTATCATAATAATCTATCTTACTTTATCCTACTAGTGAATAGGTCTTTCTATCTTCTTATAGTTACAATAAGGGGGTGTGGCCCTTAGATAACATCCCTAGAGTACATTCTATCTTTCTAAGCTCATGTTTTGGAATGTTCTTTCCAATTAGATATTACATATCTTTGGGTCGATGTTTGTACATTATTTTCTGACTAACATCATCCCCTCTTTAAAACCTTGACTTGTCCTCAATTCAAATTCTCTTCATCGGTAGAATGTCTGAATAGGTGCCTTAGAGGGTAGGAAATTGATCATCCAAAAAAAAAAAATCAAATGCAATTGATTGATGTGAGTATGGAGTTAGACTAGTTGCTTTTCAACTTTCGAAATAGTGGTGGGGATTTGAATATTTTGGGAAAAATTTTAAGCCTCATGGATAATATTGGAAAGATGGGCCAACTGTAAATTAAAAAATTCTCTAAGTTGATGGAACCACCATCAAATCTTATCCCTCTAATCTTGTAGTTGTTGATATTGATCATGGAGACCTTTAATATTTACCTGGATACTTCCATTTATATCTTTAGTAGCATCATAGCACTATGAGTTGTGTAAAATCTAGGTCTCCAAGGTATCCATATGAGATTTGGTAGAAGCCACAATGGTAGGCCATTGTATGCAATACTAGAACATTTGCTTGATCTCCCTGACTGTGCCTTTAATTGTGTTGAAATGAGTCTCCAAGTGTGACCAAATAGTAGCACATTTTTTTTCGAACTTCATCCATCTTATTCTTTTGAAATGTTGCTTGTATTAGAAGATTAATCTTTACTTGGTAAAGGTTATTCTTTAATTGTAATTTTTGATTAACTTGTAGGAATATTCCAAAGGAATCCCTACAAGTCTTTTGTCTTTTTTCCATCTCACACATGTGTGAGGATGGCTTATTTTTTAATTCCTTTATTAAGGAATATTTGTAACCACCTCCTTAAGAGGTGACACTTTGCACACACATAGATGAATGGTGGCATTCATTGAGTTGGGAGTTACATACTAACTCCTTCTTCTCACCTCTACTTATTGAGGTGCCTCTCCTCTCATTCTTCAAGATTCAAGCAAGCAAGCTAAGGCTGAAGCTCTCTCTCTCTCTTTGTATTATTCTTTAGGCATTTTGCCTCCATTCATAATATTGGGGTTTTTTCTTTTTTTTTCCCCTTAACAAATTCTTGTGTCTCTCTAGCTTTGGTGATGCTTGGTTTGGCTACTTCAATCTATTTGGTAATCTCTTTCCTTCAAACATTTGCTCTTTATTAGTACTTTCCATTGCTCTTTTCTATTTCCTTTCATGGTATTAGAGCTTGGTATTACTAATATTTTGTGAGCTACATTGTTGAAGGTTTACCAGGTTTTTTTTAGCACACCATTGGAGACACTCTCAAAGAGGAGAAGAAGAGCAAAGTGTCTAATCTTGGTTGTTTGTGTCTTCTAACCTTTTTTTGTGTGCAGGAATCTTAGTTTCCTATTGTTCAGATTTAAAATAATTTGTTCTTAAATCTATTTGTATATCTTTGCATGCATGTTTTATTTTTTGTATAAAAATTTAAAATTTATTTTTTGTATAAAAATTTAAAATTGATTTTTTGTATAAAAATTTAAAAACCCTCTAATAAAGGGTTATTTTTCATTTTTTTTAAAAACAACTCATTAGTTCTGTAATTTTTTTTGGAATATTAGGCTAAATCTCTAAAAAATCACTATTTTACATTTTGTCAAAAAAAAATCAAATTTTGTAGGGATCTAACCCTAGTTCAAAAACTCTTTTTAGAAAAAGACTAATCTGTAAACAAATCTAAAAAAAAAATCATTTTTTCTATTAGTTTAAATCTAAAAAAATCCATTATTTTTGCATGTTCAAATTTCTTTAAAAAGAAAAATCATTTTTCTTTTGGGCTCTAACTTGTTTTTTAAAATTTCAATCTCTGTCAAATCTGTAACTTTTCTATTTTTTTAAAAAATCTAAAATTTCAATCTTCATAAATAAATATAATTTGTTTATTTTTCTGTTCTTATTTTGGGCTTTGGCTGTTGTGTCAATTTTTTTTCAAAAATTAAAATTTCTTAAAATCCCTTTTAAGGGTTTCAACTGCCTTATACCCCACTCTTGCCGCTGGTCTACCATTTTTTTTGCTGCAAACCGTCACCTCGCTACTTTTACTCGGCTCCCTACCTTTTCCCTGTGCAACCTCTATCACTATTTTACCCCCATTTTGCCACCATCTCTCTGTGCATGTTGTTCCTAAATCTGTGTTCATTATACTTCCTTTCTTCGCCCACCTATTTTTAGCAAAACTCTTTTTAAAAAATTTTGCCCGCCCATTTCTTTTCCCTTTGCCTTTTTCAAGTTTTTCCATCATAATATTTGTTCTTTTAAAAAGAATTTTCTGTGCGTATGATTTTAATTCCAACTTCAAAAAGCTTATAATAACATTTTATTGTGCTTTGAATTTAGCCTAGTAAGATCCTTTTAAAAGTTTTAAAATCGATTCTTTAAAGTAAATATTCAACTCTCACTATTTAATATGAAAGTTTAAATTAAACATTCATTCGAATATTTTAAAAAGAAAGTTTTAGAAAATAAAGTCTTTAAAATGAAAGTTTAAACTTTTTCATATATAGGTAGAATTTTAAAGATTAAAAGTTTTTTAAGAGAGCATTTTTTTATATTTTAAGTTTTTTTTATATAGCTTTTTTCACTTTTTAAAAGTTTTTAATAATATTAAACTATTAATAATATCAATAATTAAATTATTAATTTAAAAAAATTCTAAAATCAAATTTTATATTTATATATTTTAGTTTCAATAAAAATTTAGGAGGTTTTTTTTTATTTTTTAGTTAAAGGGATTTATTTTATTTTTAGACATTTTTTCTTTTTTAAGATTTAATTAAGAGAGCTATTTCTTTTTTAAAAAAATTACATAGTTATTCTAAAGTTGTGAATTTTTGCAATCATGTCAACTTTAATTCCTGAAATTAAATTAACTAGTTCTAACTATCATTCTTGAAAGACTCATATTTGTTTCATTTTTCGTTTTAAACATCTTTTAGATGTAGCTACAGATCCTAAATCTAAACCAGGTTCATTTGCATCTAAAGATGAAATCGAAAAATGGAATCTCAAAAATGAGGAAGCCCTTGGCCTCATAGATATCTCCTTGTCACCTGAACTTTATGTTCACATTGGGACATGTACAACTGCCTATGAAGCATGGGACAAACTCAAAACAATTTATGATAGTACAAATGAATCAAGAAAAATTCAAATTCAAGATCAACTTGAAGATTTGAGGTATTCTGATTTTAAATCTATGGATGATTTTTTATTGAAATTTGATGCTTTAAATAATCAATTGGATGGTTTAGGAGTTAAATTAGATAATCTTAGATTAATTCATCTTATTCTTAAAAAGTGTCTTCCTAGACAATTTTAGCAATTCATTACTAATATTCATGCTCAATTAGCTATTCCTCCTTTAGCTACTCAATTAACTTATGATATTTTTTGTGATTTATTAAGACAAGAAGAGGCTAAGTTAATTCAATTTGGTACTCTTAAGTCTAATGAACATGCTTTCTTGTCTAATCATAAGCAAAATTTTAAACCTCATTCTAAACAACAACATTATAATTCCAAACCTCATTATAATAATGGCAATGATCTTAGAAAGTTTAACTCTTCTAAGAAACCTCATTGCACTTATTGTAATAAGGATGGTCATTGGCAAAATACTTGTTTTAAGAAGCAAAATGAGAAAAATCCTATGAAGAAAAATAATCAACAACAAAATAAACCTAATAATAATAAGTTTCAAAATAATGCAAATCAATCTAGACGTGCTTTTACTTGTAGTTCTAATGTTTCTCAACCTCTTGAATGGGTTATTGATTCAGGTGCATCTCAACATGTTACTTCACATAAAGAAGTTTTTGAGTCTATGCAACCTGATATATCTAATGTTCCTCTTCAACTTGCTAATAATCATACTTGTAAAGTAGAAGCAATTGGAGATGTGAATGTTCCTAATGGTAAATTGCATGATGTTTTATATGTTCCTGAATTAAAGACTAACTTGCTTTCAGTTGCTAAGCTTTGTCAAGATTATAAAGTAGAATTTTACAAAGATATATGCTATGTTATTGATCCAAAACAAAACAAGGTCATTGCTAATGCTAAATTAGACAATGATAATTTGTTCAAATTTTATGAGTTTGCTCAATCTAGATGCTCTTTAATATCTACCATTGATTTCAATGTTTGGCATGAAAGACTTGGTCATATAAATGCTAACAATATTGCTTTAATGCAAAAGCTTAATATGGTAGATGGATTGCCTAGTATTGTTCCATCTAAAATTGTATGCACAGGATGCATGAGTGGTAAGATGCATAGGGAGCCCTTTCCACATGGTCAATCATGGAGGGCAACTCATAAGTTGCACCTAGTTCATAGTGACCTTTTGGGACCCATGGAGAATAACTCCATCCAAGGATCAAGGTATGCACTTACTTTTGTTGATGATTTTTCTAGAAGAACTTGGATCTATTTTCTTCATAGTAAGGATCAAGTTCTTGATATATTTTCTGAATTTCATAAATTTGTTGAAAGGCAATCTGGTTTTAAACTTAAAATTCTTAGAACTGATAATGGAAAAGAATATGTGAACAATGCTTTTAATAGTTATTTGAAATCATTTGGTATTAAGCATGAGCTAACTATTCCCTATACACCTCAACAAAATGGTGTAGCGGAAAGGAAGCATAGAACTATTGTTGAAATGGCTAGATGTATGTTACATGCTAAAAATATGTCTTATAAATTTTGGGCAGAAGCTATGTTTTGTGCTACTTACATTATTAATAGGACTCCTACTAAAGCTTTAAAGGATATAACTCCTGAAGAAGCTTGGTCTGGTAGGAAGCCCAATCTTAAGCATTTAAGGATTTTTGGTTCAATTGCTTATGTTCACAAACCTAAACAAAAGAGGCAAAAATTAGATGCTAAATCTTCTTATCATATTTTTGTTGGTTATGATGAACATTCTAAAGCTTATAGAGTTTATAATCCTCTTACTAACAAAGTTAAAGTTGCTAGAGATGTATGCATTGCTGAAAATGGTGTTCATGATTGTTCTAAAGTGCATAATATTGATTCTTCTCAAAATAAAGTTATTGTTGTGGAGGATAATCCTCAAGTTGAAACTCCTCTTAACCCTCCTAATGCATCTCTTACTCATAGTGATAGTGATGATGAAAATGTTGAAATCTCTACTCATGATTCTTCTTCTAGTGATGATACTCCTACATCTAAAAGAATGCCAAAATGGTTTAAAAATTTGTTGCAAGAAAGTGAGGATTATTTAGCTAAAAATCCACCTAAAAGAAGAAAGGCAAATTATTGTAATCATGCTTTGATGTCTAACATTATGAATTCAAATGATCCTCAAACTTATGAACAAGCTAAAGATCAACCTCATTGGCAAAAGGCTATGCAAGAAGAATATGATACTTTAATTGCTAATAATACTTGGGATTTAGTTCCATTACCTCAAGGTAAGAATCTTGTTTCATGCAAATGGTTGTATAAAACTAAGGTTAATGCAAATAATGAAGTTAGCAAGTTTAAAGCTAGATTAGTTGCTAGGGGCTTCTCTCAAGTTGAAGGATTAGATTATAATGAAACATTTGCTCCAGTAGCTAAGATGCCAACCATTAAATTAGTTCTTGCTTTAGCTTCTCATATGCATTGGCCTATTCATCAAATGGATGTTAAAAGTGCATTTTTAAATGGTGATTTACATGAAGAAATTTATATGTCTCAACCTTTGGGTTTCATTAAGGAAGGTAATGAAAATCTTGTTTGCAAATTGAAGAAATCAATATATGGTTTAAAGCAATCTCCTAGAGAATGGTATTCAAAGATCAATGCTTTCTTTTTATCTCAAGGTTTCATTAGAAGTAAAAATGATCCCAATTTATATATTAAGCATAGTGAAGATGATATTGTGATTATTATTTTATATGTTGATGATTTAATTATCACTTCTAGTTCTAACAATTTGATTAGTGATGTTAAGTCTCAACTCAATCAACAATTTCAAATGACTGATTTAGGCCTATTACATTATTTTTTGGGTATGCAAATTTGGCAAACACCTAAAGGTATTTTTCTTTCTCAACATAAATATGCTCAAGATCTCTTAGATAGATTTAAAATGAATGATGCAAAGTGTGTTTCTACTCCTTGTGAATTAGGAACTAAATTAATGGTTGATATGGAAACTCCTTTTGTTGATCCTACTTTATATAGGCAATTAGTAGGAAGTTTAAATTATCTAACTCTTACTAGACCTGATATTTCTTATAGTGTTGGATTGGTTTCTAGATTTATGTCTAAACCACAACAAACTCATTTTAAAGTTGCAAAAAGAATTTTAAGATATGTTAAAGGTACTCTTAATCTTGGTCTTTTTTATGATGCAAATTGTGATTTTTCTTTAAAGGGTTATACTGATTCAGATTTAGGAGGTGATCCCAATGATGGGAGATCCACTTGTGGTTATTGTTTCTTTGTTGGATCAGGTGCAATCTCATGGAATAGTAAGAAACAACAATCTACTTCTCTTTGTTCTACAGAAGCTGAATATAAAGGTTGTACAAATGCATCTAAAGAAGCATTATGGTTAAGAAGATTACTTGAAGACTTGGGTCTACCTCCAAAGGATCCTACTCCTTTATATTGTGATAATCAAAGTGCTATTGCTTTGGCAAAGAATCCAATTTTTCATGCAAGGACCAAGCACATTTCTCTTCAACATCATTTCATTAGAGAGCAAATTGAAGGCAAGCAAATTTCTCTTTTGTATTGTAAAGGTGAAGATCAAGTTGCAGATATTCTCACCAAAGCTCTTTGTAAAGATAAATTTCTCTTCCATTGTAAAAATCTTGGATTACAACCCATTGAAGGGTTTGATGTAACTTCCCCAAGTAAAGCTTAAGGGGGGATGTTAGAAGATTAATCTTTACTTGGTAAAGGTTATTCTTTAATTGTAATTTTTTATTAACTTGTAGGAATATTCCAAAGGAATCCCTACAAGTCTTTTGTCTTTTTTCCATCTCACACATGTGTGAGGATGGCTTATTTTTTAATTCCTTTATTAAGGAATATTTGTAACCACCTCCTTAAGAGGTGACACTTTGCACACACATAGATGAATGGTGGCATTCATTGAGTTGGGAGTTACATTCTAACTCCTTCTTCTCACCTCTACTTATTGAGGTGCCTCTCCTCAAATTCTTCAAGATTCAAGCAAGCAAGCTAAGGCTGAAGCTCTCTCTCTCTTTGTATTATTCTTTAGGCATTTTGCCTCCATTCATAATATTGGGGTTTTTTCTTGTTTTTTCCCCTTAACAAATTCTTGTGTCTCTCTTGCTTTGGTGGTGCTTGGTTTGGCTACTTCAATCTATTTGGTAATCTCTTTCCTTCAAACATTTTCTCTTTATTAGTACTTTCCATTGCTCTTTTCCATTTCCTTTCAGTACCTCCTATTTGATATTATCTTTTTGTATACTAGGGTCTTGTAATAGTTCATCTATAATTATCTTCAATTGTGCTAGAGGTGTCTGAGTAAAATCCCCCTTCAAATGAGGGAATTTTCCTTGAATTACGTTGATCATTTCCTCTATGCGTCCAGTATTTTCCACATGTTTGAGGATTTCATGTCTAGTTGTCTGATAAAATATTTCCCCTAGTTGAAAATTTTGTAGAGGTGAGATGTTCCTCATATCCACCTATGTGCCTACCATTAGTAGCTAAAGCAATTAAGAAGATGCTATTATTTGTATATGTTGTTGCTTCACCAAGAAATCCTTTATGGGTTGCATCAGAGAAGTTGTTGAAGAGGACGGTGCATTTTTTTGGGGAGGAGGGGTCTGTATCAAAGAAGTATCATATTTTCCTTCTTCCTCACACATTTTTTTGTAGGCCTTTGTATTATTTTTTGCAATATCCCTTCTACCTTCTATGTAATCTCTAGTTTTTCTGGCATAAGCTTATCTAGGCAATGTTGTCACCTAGAATTGCACCCTGTGCAAATTTTTACAAAAACTGAGCATTCTAGAGCAACATGGGATCATCTCAAGGCTATGGGTCACCTATAGTTGAAATAAACCTCCGGAGAAGGCCGAATTCCTTTGGGTACCACCTAAACTATTGATTATTTGAGAGGAAAGAGGGAAGAGATGCATAAAAATAGAAAACTAAGCCTATGGTGATACACTGTATTAATGATAAATCATGAAACGAACACAGTAAGAAAAAACACTTGAAAGCCTAATTCAATTGATTTACATACCCAGAACAACCTCTTTCAGATTTAATGCTTTAGTCCTAATAGGTTTGGCCTACACATACACCTTGGGAAGGAAAGATCAATTTCACAACCTTAAGACATAAATGCAGAAATGTGAAAACACAGTTATAGACTTGCATGTGCAAAAGAAAGATACAGAAATGAGAATCAATACAAGCATGAACATAAACTTCCAAGGTAAACTTTGTGTTGTATTAAGGATTCCAGTTGAGTTACAGAAAACATACATTGACTAAGAAAGGATTGATTGAAAATCACTAACTATTCAGAGTGTGCAATCAGAACTCTTTACAAAAAGGCAAAAATGCCTTATATACAGACTATACATTGGCCCCTTAGGGCATACAAAAATATCCCAGTTCAGGAAAAGATCTATCTCAGATCTTTTATGAATTAATTGTAGAAGCCTACATGTCCCTATTGTTGGTGTCGGTGTGAAGAACCACTCTTGGAGAAGCCTTCTCCTGATCTTTCGTAGCATTAATTCTTCTGATCCATCGTGTCCAGCTATCGAGTCCCCTGTTGAAGAGCTGCATTGAATGCCCCCCGAGCTTAGAATAGATATATGTTGTATTCATGTTGCATTCATCCTGCATTGGCATTCCACGTTCTGATCAAACTGCCACGGCTCGCCTTAGATCCCTCTGGTTAGTCGAGCACCTTCCACGCGGACCCTGCAACTGGTCAAAAATCCCTTTGAATGGAATTGCATCTCGGCAAGACACTGAAAGTGTCTTGCCGATGCGATCAAGTGTCTCTACAGCTTTAGAAGTCACGTTGATACCGCCAAAACCATCGGCAAGACAAACGGATTCAGTTAGAAGTCCCAACGAGTACCATTGAGTCACACCGATATCCTTTTCATTTGGTACATCCATCACTATTGGCCAGAGATTATATGTTTGGGAAGAGGTTGTGCCGAAGGCACTTTAGCTTTGGCGAACACATATTTTGTTTTACTTCGGCAAGACACCCAATGAGACCCCCTACTATCAGTGTGTCCTCTTGTGTCGCCGAGACATCACTGCGAAAGCCTCAAGCCTTGGCGAGGCCCTTCTTCTATCCTCGGTGGTTCCTTTATCTTTCAGCAAGACATACGCCGAAGTCAATATCCTTGCTGAAACCTGTGCTTGTCGCCAAGACCCGTTATCATCACCAAGACCTCTTGTAGACCACTTTTGTCTGCCCAAAGAGCCATCGTCGTGTTTTCAGCAAGAGTCCTGCCGAACTACTCTTGTCTTCGTGAGGGTCCATCCCTCCTTTTGGTGAGACTTAAGTCTTCGCTAAGACCTCTAGGCGACTTTATTTATCTTTGCCGAAGACCTCTATGTTTGGTGAGACTCATGCCAAATCTTTTCGCCCTTCACCGAGCTCTACTTCATTTCGGGGAGACATCTCCACTTCAGTATGACATTCTGGTGAAGCTATCTCCTTATGTCGATAGGACCCTTCGGTGCACGATGGGGAATACATAACCTTTTCGCTATCACCCTTCACCGAAGCCTCACACTCCTACCGAAGGGAACCTGTGTGAAGTCGGTAAGACATTTGATGTCGGCGGGACATCCCAGTGAAGTCTCGTAGTTACACCAAGGATCACAGTTGTCGGCAAGACATCGAACCTTCGTTGGGACTTCTCACCAAGCACTGTAGGTCTCCCGAAGCCCGTGGTCATCGAGAGTCTTGCCGAATGACAATTGAATGGCCTATCAGCCAAGGAAATCCACACGGTAAGAGGTCATGTCGAACCCTCTCCATTATAGCAATAGGCTCCGCAAGCTCGTTCGGCATGACAGAGACTAGGTCTCAGCAACCTGCTCAGGATGGAATAATTCAAATAGTCAGTTGGCCAGACAGTAGGAGAGTCTTGACGACTTTCTCCTTGGATGATTTTCATACCAAATCTTCCTAGGGTGTCTTCTCCCACTGAGTTCCCCATGACCTAGCAACAGATGTAGAGTCTTTGCCCTTGTGTGAATGTCCCACTGGCCTCTGAAGATCTAACATTTGATTATCTCGCCTGATTTAACTGTAGGTAAAATAGAGGCAACAGGCAATATTTAGATCAATGTTCTTTTGCTTGTAACTCCTTTATTTTTTCCTTCTTTAGATTTGTATGTGTAGGTGAAACCACCTAGATGGCTAGTTCCCATAATTTCTCTTCTTCTCCAACTACTTTTTCTCTCCAGATTTTTAGTGCGGTAGTGATTTGATCTAGTAATCTACTCATAAAATCTTCCAAGGTAATCTATGATGATACCATATATGAAATCAATTCTCTTTTCGTAGTCTTCTTGTTGATAGGAGGCATCTTGGAGTATGTTTGTAATGTTTTGGAGAAAATTATTTTCTTGAATAAGGCATTGTATAATTGATCTTCATCTATTAATGAGATTGATGAGCTTCCCAATCTAGGGGTTGCCTCTAGTTTTATCTCATCTTCTTCTTTGATAGCTAATAGGGTTGTTACAAGGTGTGTGCCCTTGTTCTCCTTTTGTTGTGCAATGCAACGCTTAGGTTCATGGAATGGATTAATAGCCTCCTGTGGATTCATTAACTCTGGCAGTTGTATTGGGCATTAACAAGTTGATCTTTTGGTGAAAAGAAAATCATCTGTGCAATAATTTGTATCAGAGCCTGGGTCATAGGTTTGAACCCCTCGCTTGCACCAGGGTATTGTTGCAAGGTGTGTTCCCTTGGTCTCCTTGTGTTGTGTAGCACAGTGCTCGGGTTCATGACACAACTTAACCACCTCTCGTGGATTCATTAACTCTGGCAGTTGTATTAGGCATTAACAGGTCGATCTTTTGGTGCAATGACAATCATCTGTGAAACAAGGATTTCTACCTCTCTCCTTACTTGTTGTTTCTTCCCTTCCCTTTTCTTTTCTATTCTCATTTGTAGGAGGGCCTCCATTACTTCTTTTTTTGAGGAGACTTTCTTTTCTAGTGTGCTTTTTAACTTCATCTTCCTTGACTAGCTACTTCTAGTTTTTGTAGTAGATGGGGTCTCTATTTGTAATATTTTGGATCTTCTAGGAGTAGATCATGGTTCTTCTTTTTTCTCCTTTGTATATTTTGATGGGATATCTCCTTGTTCCTTCCCCTTATGTCGTTCTATAATGTTCTCCTTGGTTACAAACTCCATATATTCCTTAACAGTGGGGTGTCTTTTTTCCTTAGGATCTTTTGGGAGATTGAGCAAGCGGGTGATATAAAATTCTACTTCTACATCTGGAACCTCATATGGAAATTGGGGAATCCATGAAGTTTGAGATTTTATCACCTCTATGACGGTGAAATATTTATCTACTAAAAATACAATAGAATCTAGGTACTTTTGTACCATATTTTGAGAAACTCTCCACCAGTCTTGCATTTGTTTTTGAAACATTTTGAAGAACTCACCAAACACTTGAATGTATGCTAGCTTAGCTAGAAACCATTTTACATAATCTTGAATTTGTGCAGCTACCAGTTTGGTTGTATCCCATGTTTTTTCAATAAATTGAGGGAGTTGGTTCATAAAATAAAATGTAAGACAAATGAGTAGAGTGCCATATCAAAAGTTATACCTTGAGGTCTTTGTTTGAGATAAATTCTCTAGGAGCTCCATTATGAGTACTTCACATATATCAAAGTCCTTTCCTCTAACAACTATCTGATAGGCAGCGTGGATGACGACAATAGTGGAGGACCCTTCTCGATTTGTGTAGTAAAATGTGTATGTAATTACCTTATTGGCATATTTCACCTCAGGGTTGGTGATGTTGATGTCCAAAATTCTCCCATAAAACATTTCACCTGTGAGTTTAGTGACTTCAATATTCTTGATGCCTTTCTTCGATGAAACTGCCCCTATGCCAATAATCCAGTAATGGCCTGGATGGCCTCCTTTGTAATGCAGTGGGGTTTGTCTAGGTAAAGATACTCACCATGTAACTTGTTGAACAATAAGTGGATCCATTCCTCCTTAGAAAAATCTAGGAAGTCCTTCCATACGTCTAGCTTCTTTTCTTTGATCTGGGCATGCTTAGGTACATATGAGTCAATTCCAGGTTGTAGTAAGGTTGTTTACAACCCCTAAAACTTGGAATGCTTGATCTCTACTAGAGGTGTGTGGATGTATTTCCTTAAATCTTTTATGTAGATGACATCATTTGACACTTTTGAGAATGCACCCTCCGTATCTACGACCATCGCCTTGTAGGGAAATTTCTTGTAGTTGGGGCATGGTTTGTCAGTTATAGCAATAGGAGCAAGGTGGCCATGACTATGAATTGATAGTTGGGTTAGGAAATGATAGCTAGGGTTTGTTTGCAGAAGAGTTAAACACAATGGAGTTATGATTATCGTGAGAGCACAAGGGATCTAAGTGAGTGTAAATGTGGGGTGAGGGTCTTTTATAGATTTTTTGGAGCAACTCATTAATTACTGTAACATGTCAACCCTTCACTAAAATAAAATTTCATAAGTTTTTACTTTCAAGTAAATAAACTATGTAACTTAACCATTACCATAAAAAAAAATCTTTATTGAGAACAAATGAACATAGATGTCATAACAATAATCAATATTGATTCCATTCCAATATAATAAATCACAAATTATAATATTCCAAGATTGTGTACAACGTACATACATAGCTCAACTGAGCTTCAAGCAATAGATATAGATGGTCTAGAAAACTCCTTTCAAGTCCTTGGTCTTTTGTCACTTGCACAGGAGGAAAAGCATCACTCAAGTGTTTTTCTGCCAACCATGGACTCATGTGTGGTCCCCCACACATCTATCATATGACATATGGCCCTACCCTTCGATGAAGAGACTGGTGGAGTAACCTCGTAATGACAACCATTCTGAGCTTAGTGTTGTGTCCTACATGACTAGAACTTGTAAACCCTACAATCTAGAACTAGCATGCATTATTGAATCATGATGAATTGACAGTGGAGCCAAAGGCTAACACACTACTTTGGCCAAAATTTTCTCACTCAGTACTTCGAGTGATAGTCATCCTACTCACATACACTACTCAAAGCTCAATTTGACTTTAGGCCACTATAATCTATGCATAGGTCTTTCCTCCAATGGGTAAATTTTAACCCTAGAAACATCCTATTCCCTTTTCCACAAACTCTATGGTATTTCTACCCACAAAGCATAAATACAAGTTACCCTCCCTTCAATGGACAATAAAATCCTAGGAGTAACTCACTAGCTATCTAATATAATCAAATAACTTAGCTATGAATAACCCTTAAGCTTGCTAGATGACTTATGGATTTGATTTTGTAAGAGTTTTTGCATCAACGTTTTAGATCACACTCCATGATCCATCATCAAGATAGTTGAGAGCTCAAGGAAAAAAATGATAAGTTGCAAACTAAGAACTAGCTAAAAAGACCAAGGGGAGGGATGAGGGAGAGAAGGAGGGGCAGAAAAAATGAAAACCAAGAAGCTACCAAATAGACTACTAGGGACCAAAAGGATAAAATAGACACGAGAAAAAAAATAGAAGAAAACAAAAAAGGAAAAAAAAAAGAAGACAAAAACAAAAAGAAAATTTGAAAAGGACCACTAATGAGAAACAATTAAAAACCCAAACAAATAAGAGACACAAGAAATTAGAAATAAATAAATATACATAAATATAAATAAGTGAAAATAAATAAACAAAAGCTTAAATAAATAATGAATATATATTATTTATTTATTTATAAGAAAAAACACAAACAAAAAGTAAAATAAAATAAAATTAAAGACTAAACTCCAATCAAGGTTATATATATATATATATTTCTAATTTCCTTTTATTTTTCTTATATATATATATATAAAAGTGAATTTAAATAAACAATTGAATAAATAAATAATGTATATTATTTATATATATATATATATATAAGTGAATATACATAAACAATTGAATAAATAAATAATGTATATTATATATATTGAAAAAACACACACACCAAAAAGTATAAAAGACTAACCTCCCAATCAAGGTTTAAAAGATACACTAGGGAGGTAAAAATAATTAAAAGAAATAAAAGAACTTGATTAATTAATTAAAACTTGAAAAAGAACAAAACGAAAAATGAGAAAGGCTAGAAATTAGGTTAAATAGGCAAATAAATATCTAAGTTCCAAAAAGGAATTAGAAATTAAAAGAGAAGGATAGACAAGAATGGATTCAAAAAATACAAATAAAAACAATCTAAAAAGAGGGAAAAGGAATTGTAGACACCTAAATTTGGACACTTAATTTATCCAAATTTATCACTTTTCATCTAAACATCCTCTTATCCGAGTTAATTAAGTAATATTACTATTATTTAATTAATATCCTTAATTCTGCCAAATTTCTAAAGTATTTAATTAATAAATAAATACCTTACCCTCCTTAATCCCCTTTTTATCAAATGAATTAAATAAATATTACATTTATTTAATTTCTCACATGTCATTTTCATCTAATCCTAATCCATCTCCTAATCTCTTCATTAAGGATGTGCACATGCCTAATCCTTGATTAGGATGTGTCACATCCTCCAACTTTTGCAAGTTGGCTTCTAATCCTCGTTAACCCCTAATTATCCTCTAATTACTAATTAGTTAAGCCTAATTAGTACCTTAGTCAACTCTCCTCATACCCTAATGAATTTTTAATTCATTTTTTATTCACCCTAGGCTCCTCTCTTCCCCATGTGAATTTTTAATTCACTTTTATTCCTCCTAGAATCCCCTTTTCCCATGCATCTTCTAGAATCTTTGACTTGTCACATCAAGTCACATGTAACAAACTCCCACCTTTTTGGAGACCCTCTCTTATCCACTAGATTCTCTCAAGCAAGGAATCTTCTCATCTCCCAATGTACTTCCAAGGTACATGTCTTTCCTCCACATCATGTACCTCCCTTCCACATCACCTACACATCATCTCACCCTTAGCCACTTCACATTCCACATGTCAAAATGTGAGGGCTTGTGAGTCCTCAACTCACCTTAGCCCTACATCTTGATCTTGGTGGCTTAATCTCAACAATTGAATTCTCTAGAGAATTCAAATTCCTCTATAAATACCCCCTCCTCTAAGGCATTAAAAAACAATTATCTATTTTGCAACTAAATGCTGTCATTTTGTGCACTCATCTATCCATCAATTTCATCTATTTGCATTTGCATCCAAGCATATAGTTAAATCTTGCATTTAGCCACATCAAGAACCATCAAAGGAGCATACAAAGTAATCTAAAATCAAGGGCCAACCAAAGATTTTCTGCTGGAAGGAGAAGGTATAACCGTTTTTTATCATTTTACACTTTTTCTCTTTGCACTAAAAAATTCCTTAGGCTAATCTTGAGGTGTTTCTTTGTGTTTTTTCGTTGCATTTTAGCTGTTTAGAATAGGTAAAACATTTAGATATCACATTTTTGGCACGCCGAGTGGGACCCACAAGCAGGTTCCTCAATTTCACATTTGCTGTTGTTGAGCTTTTTGTAGAAATATGTCGCAGAAGGGCGACTGCGCCCCCTGATTTACTACAGAAGAGTGACTATGCCCTCTGATTTACTGCAGAAGGGCGACTATGCCCTCTGATTTACTGTAGAAGGGCAACTATGCCCCCTTGGTTAAAATTTTTGTGCTAACACTTTTTCTGTAGAAGGGCGACTATGCCCCCTGGTTAAACTTTTTGTGCTACTAATTTTCTACAGAAGGGTGACTACACCCCTTGGTTGAACTTTCTATGCTAACACTTTTCTGTAAAAGGGTGACTGCACCCTCCTAGTCACTGCAAAAGGGTGACTGCACCCTCCTGTCACTGCTAAAGGGCGAGTGCACCCTCCTGGTCATTGCAAAAGGGTAACTGCACCCTCCTGGTCACTGCAAAAGGGCGACTGCACCCTCCTGTCACTGCAAAAGGGCGTCTATGTCCTCCTGGTCACTACAAAAGGGTGATTGCGCCATCCTGTCACTGCAAAAGGGTGACTCTACCCTCCTGGTCACTGCAAAAGGGTGATTGCGCCCTCCTATCACTACAAAAGGGCGACTGCGCCCTAAAACAACATATTTTGAAAGGTAAAACGACCATTTTAGCTTCATTTTTACTCCCATTTTTTATTGTTTTCATGTACTAAACCCCTAACATTGTTTCTTGCAAGGATATTTATGATTTTGATAACATTCTGCAGCATATCCTTGTGTAATTGATGAAGAACGCAGGATAAAACGACTAACATTTGCTTGCAGGGCCATCCATTAGCTCAAATTTTTAAAACTATCCTTGTTTTTATTAATCTGAGAACATAGTTTAATTAGGGGGAGTAATATTCATTACTTGTTGTGTCTATCTTTTTGTGTTACCCAAAGGGGGCATTAGTTTGTTTTCACTTTCCCCTTGCACTTCGTGTGAGCCTGGGGAGTAGTTGGGAACGATTGGTGCTTTCTTTCTAGTGGGACCTGCTTGGGGATTTCATCACCCCAAGGGACAATTCCAACCACGTGTACCGGCGGGGTATACAAAGGGGTGAGAGTGAAAGCTATACCCCAATCCAGTCACGTCATAATTGGTGGAGCATCGAAGCTAGGGTGATACCTAGATAGATGTGAAGAGTTAGTCTGAGCCCTTTAGTATCTCGCTGGGGTTCTCGACTCATGCTTGTGACGGGCTGGTGTTCACGATTGTGCCTCATGTACTGAGATTATATCGAGGACTCTCTAGACACCTTGTACATCCTAGATTAAGACCTCATTGGCCATACCCTTAACACTAATAATAGGATTGTGTTTGCTTGAAAGTGTTTTCTTGTGAGAAACCAGTAAACTTTTTGACAAATTGGCCTTATTATTATCATTTTAAAGTCGTTGCCATAGTCTTTTTCATCAAACCAAGTCCTTTTTCACTACAGAAGGGTGATTGTGCCCTCTGATTTATTGCAGAAGGGTGACTGGGCCCTTTGATTTTCTGCAAAAGGGCGACTATGCCCTCCTGTTTACTGTAGAGGGTCGAATTTTCCCTCTTGAGCAGCCAAAATTACCTTGTTTAGCTTCATTTAGCCTCTGAACCATCGTTTAATCATTCCAAACCTATGTATCATCATCCCAAGCCTCCATTTTGTCATTCTAAGCCTCTAAAAACCTCCATTTGATCATTTTAAACCCCCATTTTTACCATTCCAAACCGTCATTTAACCATTCCAAACATCTATTTGACCAAGTAGTCTTTCATCCCTTTCAAATCCTCCACTCGCTCATTTCGAGCAATATTTCATCCATTCCAAGTATCCATCTCCTCATTTCGAGAGTTGTTTATCCTTTCTAATCAATTATTTACTTGTTTCGAGTCTTCATCCATTCTAAGCAGTCATTTACCAGTTCTGAATGCTTGTTCATCCACTCCTATCATTCATTTTTCTAATAAAATCATCTATTTCCTCAATTTGATCATCTAACACCCCATTCCAATCACCCGTCTCTTATAGCCCATTTACCCACTTAAAGAGTCCACAAAGCAATGGGGCGAATATGCCCTGAAATAGGGCGAATCTACCCTGAAATAGGGCGAATCTACCCTGAAATAGGGAAAATTTGCCCCTCTGTGAGGGAATAGTTACCCCAGAAGGGGACATAGTCGCCCCTCTGAGAGGGCATAGTCGCCCCAGAAGGGGGCATAGTTGCCCTTCTGTGAGGGAATAGTTGCCCCAGAAGGGGGCATAGTTGCCCTTCTATGAGGGAATAGTTGCCCCAGAAGGGGGCATATTCGCCCTTCTGTGAGGGCATAGTCGCCCCAGAAGGGGGCATAGTCGCCCCTCTGTGAACCAATGGACCAGTGGAACCAATCCCATCATATATTTCAATCCAATCCTAATTCTGAGCACTTGTTCACTCGTTCTTAGTACTCATTCGTCTATTTCAAATCTTCCTCCCCTTGTTCTGAGAGTCATTCATCTATTCTGAGCACCTGTTTTCCCGTCATCAACACTTTTTCGAAAGTCATCATTTCATCACCAAAATCACATAAGTGCCACTTAGAACATCATTAGAGTCCATATCCAACATCAGATCATCCATCCCAATCACCTAGACTTCATTTTGAGAATTTTGATTTTTGTGTTGAAACTTCCGGAGGCCATAACTTTTGACTCGGGTGTCCGTTTGAGCTAAAATTTTATGAGTGGTTGCATTATGAGATGGCATGTGGATTCTCAATGAACTAGTCCCGTTTTGCCACATTTTTTGGGCCTCAAACTTCCATCTTAACCCTCAAAATCATAATTTAGTGTTTTTTTCAATTTTTGAAAAATCATGTTCATTAATAACTCAGAATGCATGTCTCAAATTTGGGATGTTATTTGGCAATTCGTCCTATTTTAGTATTGGGTATTTTTTGGAAAAAAATTGGACTCTCAAAAGTATGCCCATGAAGTTTCCTAAAATGGCAAAATTTGACAATTTTTGAAAATTGCCAAATCTGGAAAAAAAATTGATTGTCAACACCTTATGTCCTTTAAGCCCTGAAACTTGGTGTAGAATTGATACCATCACATCCTCCAATCATTCTAAGCTTCAACCCAATCCTAATCTAAGCTTTAATCTAATCCCAATATGAGCTTAACCAAAACCTTAATCTGAGCTTTAGTCATTTCAACTTTTCATTCACCCATTCTAAATAGTTGTTCTCCCTTTTCAATCATTCATTTACTTGTTCTAAGTAAACACTCATATATTTTGAACCTTCATCTATTGTCTCAAACTTTGGTTTAACAATTCTGATCATCCGTTTACTTGTTTTGAGTAAACATTCATCCATTTCACTCCCCCTTTCATCATTTTGAACTCTCGTTCTATCATTCCAATCATCCGTTTACTCATTCCAAGTAAACATTCATCCATTTCACACCTCCATCTATCATTTTTGAACTCTTGTTCTGCCATTCCAAACATCTGTTTACTCATTCCGAGTAAAAGTTCATCCATTTCACTCCTTCGTCTATCATTTCGAACTCTTGTTCTATCATTTTGATCATCTATTTACTTGTTCCAAGTAAACAGTCATCCATTTCAAACCCCCTTTCATCATTTTGAATTCTCATTCTTCATCATTCTAAACTCCTATTCTGGCGTTCTGATCATTTGTTTACTCATTCCGAGTAAACGTTGATCTATTTTGAACCTCCTTTCACCATTCTGACCTCTTGTTCTGTCATTTTGATCATTTGTTTACTCATTCCGAGTGAATGTTCATCCATTTCACACCACCTTCAATCATTTTTAACTCTCATTCTACAATCCCAATCAATCATCTACTCGTTCTGAGTAATCTATCATTCATTCTGAGCTTTCATCTTCTCGTTTCGAGAGTCATTCATATGTTCTTAGTAGTCATTTACTCATTCTGAGTAATCGTTCATCCATCCCGATCAATCATTTGCTCATTTTGAGTATTTGTTCATCCATTTCTCCAATCAAATCATCATTTTCCCCACCCAAATCCCCTGAATTTCATCTTGGGTTATTATCTAAATTGACCTAAGTATCTGATTTGATCGTCATCATCAACATCCGCTTAGGATTGTCATCCATCCTGATTCAATCATCATCATCAGCCCAATCAATCCATTTTCAATCTCAAAGTGGATTTGGTGTTGCAATCATTCACTCATCCTTTAAACCGATCAATCAGTATCCTACGTCACTTAGGGTAATCTTTGAATGGGGTTTACAGTCCCTTTCGTCATCCTATCTGATCCCTTAGTCTATCTTATCAATCATTGATCGATCTTATCCAATCCAATCCAATTGCATCCCTATCCAATCACCTTTGACCCAATCAATCTACTTCCATCTCGAAGTAGATTCGGTGTCGTAATCATCCTTTGATAATCAAATCTGATCGTCAGAATCAATCCCATCGCATCATTCAATCATCCTAATTTGAGCTTTAATCCAATCCTAATATGAGCTTAACCTAAATCTAGATTTGAGCTTTAGTCCATTCCCATCTAAAATATTTGATCCATCATCTTTATCCTTTGATCATCATGAATCCTTATCCTCCATCAATAGTAGTCAATGGAAACCCTAGTTACATTGACAACGATAACAAAAGTCTTGTCGATCAAGATAAATATGACATAGATCCCCTTGACACCATCACTACTAGTAAGCTTTCTCCACCCGCTTTCTAAAATCCCATCACCCCTTCAAGTTATCCCATTATGTCTTCATCCATGCCTAATCATGCTCCTTATGCTACCTTTGACAAGGGATATCTATCATATCCATCATACCCTTCATCTACATCATCCTCTTATCCAACACCCGCCTCCTCTTGTCCTAGTTTTCCATCACAATACCCCTATCCTAATCCCTCATCCACATCCTCCTATCTCAATCCTTCATCTGAATATACCCACTACCCTAATCTTCCATACCAATCTGCCCACCCTAATCCTACATTCACACCTTCCTATCTTAATCCTACATTCACACCAACCTATCCTAATCTAATATCCACATCTTCTTATCCTAATCTGACATCCACTTTTCCCTATCTCAATCTGCCACCTCAATCTTCCCATCCTAATCCACTATCCCAATACCCTCACTACAATCCATCTTCCCATCCTAATTCACCATTCCAATACCCCTATCTTAACCCTTCATCTAATCTTAATCCCCCATCTATTCTTGGTCTTGCATCCAATCACATTTCCCCATCTAATCCTAGTCCACCAATCCCTAGTCCTAATCCCCTGCCAATCCATAATCCTTCATCCACTCCTACCATGCCATCTCATCCTAGAGTATTCAAGTTTCTCACTCTAGAAGTACTCCAAGGACTTATAGCAAAGAAGAAATCTCTCACTCCACACCTTGAAGTTGTGGAATCATGCCATCCCAACCCATCATCCACGATCATTAGTGACAAAACCCTTCTCCACCCAACACCTATCATTGATGATCCCACCCCTAACACCACTCAAACCATCGAAACCAACACATCCTTTGAATCCAGTGAGCCCCCATCTCCTACTATCACATCTACTAAATCCATTGAACACCCACCTCCTACTCCAAGAGTCGTCGAGCCCATCGAAGACACCCAAATCTAATCCACTTCTTCCACTCCTAGTGTCACTAAAATCCATTCCCATGAATGTTTTGAATCCTCTATCCCTCCATCTTCCCCACTTAAAGAGTCCCACCAAGACTCCATTACCATGCCTCCTGCACATGATGAGTCATGCTAAGAGCTTGACCCAAAGCATGCCAACATATCCCCTTCTCTAGATCAAGATCCAACCATCCCATCTAGTCCATCTCAAGATCATAGTATCCCATCCAGTCCATTCCATGATCCCCTTGTCATCCAAGATCCCACCACTCCGTCTCCATCTCCATCGCATGAGCCCACTACCACAAATCTAGATCCTATCATATCCCCTAATCCCTCTCCAGATACCACCCATCCAAATGCTACTATCCCATCATCTCCCTCTCATGATCCCCCATCATCACCTAAAAATGCTATCCCCACACCGCTTGCATATCCCCTTGGTACTCTCACATTCTTCCATGTGGCCTCCTTGCAGAAGAAAAACACAGTGTATATACCACCCATCATCCTCCACCTAATCATGGACTTGCATCATGTTTTCAGAATAACACAAATCCTATCATGGATCGCATGCTCAAGAAAATGAACTATCAAGGAAAAGGTCTAGGCCTTCATGAGCAAGGTATTTTAGAGCCCATCCAAGTCAAAGAACAAATCTGCATGCAAGGTCTTGGACCTATTTCCCAAGACTCACAATCTAGAGATGTTGGTACAACCTCTAGACATCCTCAACGAGACTTTCCCAAAAGAATTTTCAGCTCTTCCCATCACCCCACTAGATCATATGCTGCCATCCCTCCTCTATCGTATCACCTCAAAACAACCGTCCATATTCCTCCTTCATCTGCTCCATCCATTTTGGGTCCTTACATCCCTCCATCCACCATCTCCCATCCTTCATCTACTCCATCCATCTTGGGTTCTTATGTCCCTCCACCCACTCCATCTATTTTGGGCCCCTATACCCTAAAATCACCTCCTCCATCTCGTCCTATCCATCCTTTCATCCATTCATCATCTATCCATGTCATCCATCATAAACATCCCACGTGCATGTCCCCTAATCAAGATCAAAAAAGGCACATACCCATACATCCTCCATCTACACATAATCCCTATAATCCTCCCTTCATTGCTCCACATCATCCATCTCCTTGCACCCATCCCATTGCTATCAAAAGCACTTTGGGTGTTAAAACAAAAATGTATCAATCTAAAAATCCACATGAATCTAAAGCTTCCCATGTCCCCTCTAAATGACATGTTACAGAAAAGAAAAAGAAAATCCAAAATCCAAATCAAATCCATAGGCCATAGAGGCCCACCAAAGCAAAAATCAAAACCATGCGGATCCCAAAGAAAAAAGATGCAATGCCATCAAATGGAAAATCTATAAGAACATCCAAAGTTGCTAATCCAAAAGCTAATCATTTTCATGCACCCTCTCCTAAATCTGTTTTGGGTCCCTATGTCCCAAAATTCACTATTCCACGTCCTCCATTATCCCCACATTCTCCATCCATTAATCCTCTTATCTTTTCACATCCACCACCACATGTGCCAATGCTGGTCCTGAACACATCTCCCCATCATTCCATCCATACCCTTTCTAGCATCCCATCCATTGCCCCACATATCTCCCCCATCAAATCCCTCTCATTCATCCTCTTGCATAATCCTTTTATCCTAATAAGATTGTACCAATGTCTAACAATCACTTCGAATATGGGCTCTTAACACCTTGTATGGAATTTGGTGCTTGAGTCCTTCATCCATCTCCTTATCACATGTCTTCTAAATCCACGTATTCGCCTCCCTATCCTCATCCATCTCCTTTCACATGCTATAGTCCAAAAATTCAAAAAAGTTAAAAAATCCAAAAAAAAAAAGAAAAGAAAAAAAATAGTAAAGAGAAATAATATGTCCAATGGTGAAAACTTGGCAAACAAGTGCCTTGGATAAGTACCATGATGAAAACCTAGAAAACAAGTGTCATGCGTAAATCCCCATCTGCACTTGGGGGCAACTTCCTGATATGCATTCCCTCCATCCGCTATGCTTCCAACTATGCACCCATCTTCCTGCTATACGTCCTCTTCATTCATCCCCTCCATCCCACCTATCTTGCTCATCCTACCATCATATCCCCTTTATCTCCCATCCCTCCATCCTTCTTGTGATCTTGATCAAAATAGGTGCACCTATCTATGCATGCTTTGGACACCTCTTGGTATACATTCCCTTCATCCATGCTCTATCGTATTCCTTGGTCACTCATCTTATCTTCCTCTAGTTATCTCATTTATCTTCCCATCCACTTGTCTTCCATCCCTCATGCATCATCATATATGACATATCTAGAGTGGAGGCATCTACTTCCTTTGTAACATAGTCCTTGGAGACATCATCTATCATAACATCCCTTCATCTCCCTATCCATCTGTCATAATATCCCTTCCAACTCCCCATCCTTATCTTCCTATCCATCTATCCTAACATCCCTTTCATCTCCCAATCCTTGTCTTCCTATCCATTCAAACAATGTCTTCCATCCCCCATCCCTATCTCTCTATCCATTATTTCATCTTTATCCTCATCCCCTCTCACAATCCCTTATCATTGGTATCTAGCTATAGGCCTCCCTCCATGCAACCCAATGCCATTTATCTAATCATCATCACTCCTGCTTCTCTTGCACATCTTTCCAATCCCCTGTCACTTTTCATCACTCATCTATCTATCATATCATCCTACCAAGTCATTTTAATGATTTGGATAACTAGCCCATCCCTGAGCTTTATGTGATCGTCATCATCCTATCCAATCCAACAGGTCTATCCTATCTCATCATATCGGTCCCATCTTTTTATCCACTTATTCTATCATCATCCTTTATCCATCATTTGTCTTTGGTCCTTTTGTCGAACTACGTTGCCCCTACGCTTTCACGTAGGCAAGGTCGATCACTTGATCCACCCCTGGGGCTCCTCTATCGTCTAGTGTTGGTCTTTTTGTTCTGTCCATCCACTATGTTATCGTCTATCATCGATCTACATTGTCCACTTTGCCCACTTTGCTCCTTTTGTCCATCCTATCTTTACCATCCATCGGGGTCTCCATCGTGGCCTGTCGTCAGCATTTTTATCGAACTACGAGGGCTTTATGCTTTCACGTAGGCAAGGCTAATCTTTGATCAGCCCCCTAGCTCCTAGGTCTTTAGGGTGTGTCAGTCTCGTGTCTTGTCTTCCTTGTGTCACATCATCAAGCTATGCCCTTATCTAGCTGGTTCTTAATGAACAAGATCCACCTATATCATCAAATCCAATCGGTTTTGAATATCCTACATCATATTGTTCTTTCAGTTTAGTATCCATCATTGGTCTCAATAGGATGCATCCTTCCTAACATACCTCATCAATCCCATCCATCCCTTTTGATCCTATGGAAAAGGACATTTGAACTCGATAGCAATATTTTGATACATTTGGCTTTTGTTTATCATTTGAGCTCCCTATCATCACTTGTCAAGGCCGCCATGATCCATCATATTATGGTGTGTTTTGATTGGTCAACATAGGGGCATATCTTGATCTTTTTATGTCTATTTTTTGTCTTCTTGGTTGTCCCACGTAGTACCCACCAAGATCCTCAAGGTCTTGTGTTATGATGGGGCATCCTTTTGTGCTTGTGGTTATCTCAATACCTGGCCTAACCAAGGTCTTTGTGAATTTGGGGTGTTGGGATAGCCTTTTTCTCTGTTGTGTTTGTTTCATGCATTATACACTAATACGCTTTGGTTCCACATACCCTGGTACTTGGTGTCTTATGCTATAGCAAAAATCAATGCTCCAAAGATGGAAAATTGCATTAGGATTGCATTTCATTTCTATCGTCTTGCATGCATCCCCCATCCTCTCATCTATCAAAATCCCCCCATCTATTCCCCCTTCATCCTCATCTCACATCTCTATCTAATCCCCATCCATTCCATTTAGCCTGAATCTTCTAATTGCATCCTTGGTCCCATCCCTAGCCTAGTTACAAGTCTTGATCCAATCATCCTCATCATCATCATCATCTAGATGTATTTTTCCATATCCCTTTGGTGTTTTTTTGGGATGTATCCTTCCCTTGTCAACAACACTTTCATCATCATCAACAGCAGGTATTCTTCCCTATCCTTTAGTGGTGTTTTGGGATGTATCATTCCCTCATCAATACCACTCATTGGGATGTATCCTTCCCTATCCTCATGTTGTTTCAGGATCTCTCATTCCCTCATTGACAACACTCCATCCATCATCCACCCACTTTTTCTTGTAGCTTGACTGGGGCAACATCATCTTCGTCTTTGCATCCATTTGTGCTTCCCAACCTCTTGTCACCTTTTCATCCTTTCATATCCATCCCTTTGCATTCTCTTCCTCATCTCATTCATTTCGAGAGCACACCCGTGTTCTCTTGAACCCACATGTCCTCTCGAGGGGTCATCCTTATCCCTAATCTTCATCTTCACCCCCATCATATTTCTTCCTAGTCATCCCTTTGATGACTGGGGCATCTTTTCAAATCTAACCATCTTCCAGGTTCTATGTTTTACTATTCTTTGAAATGATGCTACTTCGTAACATCATCTCAAAGAAGGGAAAAATGTAGACACCTAAATTTGGACACTTGATTTATCCAAATTTATCACTTTTCATCTAAACATCCTCTTATCTGAGTTAATTCAGTAATATTACTATTATTTAATTAATATCCTTAATTCTGCCAAATCCCTAAAGTATTTAATTAATAAATAAATACCTTACCCTCCTTAATCCCCTTTTTATCAAATGAATTAAATAAATATTACATTTATTTAATTCCTCACATGTCATTTTCATCTAATCCTAATCCATCTCCTAATCTCTTCATTAAGGATGTGCACATGCCTAATCCTTGATTAGGATGTGTCACATCCTCCAACTTTTGCAAGTTGGCTTCTAATCCTCATTAACCCCTAATTATCCTCTAATTACTAATTAGTTAAGCCTAATTAGTACCTTGGTCAACTCTCCTCATCCCCCAATGAATTTTTAATTCCTTTTTTATTCACCCTAGGCTCCTCTCTTCCCCATGTGAATTTTTAATTCACTTTTATTCCTCCTAGAATCCCCTTTTCCCATGCATCTTCTAGAATCTTTGACTTGTCACATCAAGTCACATGTAACAAACTCCCATCTTTTTGGAGACCCTCTCTTATCCACTAGATTCTCTCAAGCAAGGAATCTTCTCATCTCCCAATGTACTTCCAAGGTACATGTCTTTCCTTCACATTATGTACCTCCCTTCCACATCACCTACACATCATCTCACCCTTAGCCACTTCACATTCCACATGTCAAAATGTGAGGGCTTGTGAGTCCTCAACTCACCTTAGCCCTACATCTTGATCTTGGTGGCTTAATCTCAACAATTGAATTCTCTAGAGAATTCAAATTCCTCTATAAATACCCCCTCCTCTAAGGCATTAAAAAACACTTATCCATTTTGCAACTAAATGCTGCCATTTTGTGCACTCATCTAGCCATCAATTTCATCTATTTGCATTTGCATCCAAGCATATAGTTAAATCTTGCATTTAGCCACATCAAGAACCATCAAAGGAGCATACAAAGTAATCTAAAATCAAGGGCCAACCAAGGAGTTTCTGTTGGAATGAGAAGGTATAACCATTTGTCATCATTTTACACTTTTTCTCTTTGCACTAACAAATTCCTTAGGCTAATCTTGAGGTGTTTATTTGTGTTTTTCCATTGCATTTTAGTTGTTTAGAATAGGTAAAACATTTAGATATCACAGGAACATCAACCAAAATGAAGGAAATAAAAGAAAAGAGGCCAAAAAACAAGACAAAGAACACCCAAAAAAATGGGAAAACACAAATAAAGGAACGAGAAGATGCACAAAAAAAAAGGGGGAGAAGAGAAGGGTGGGGGGGGGACGAAAAGGTAAGGATGGAGTAGAGGAGAAAGGATTAATGAGGGGTGGGCAATTGACGGGTTCTTAGGTTGGATAACATGGGGTGCCAAGAAGGATTCAACCTCCACCCCTCATCATGCTTGAGGTTCAATGGGTGATTGTTGATTTCAATGGCTTTTTTTAGTTTTCTCTTGAAGAAGTTGTCCTCTTTGAACACAATTTTGGTGTTTTTTGAACAAATATGATGTTTGTAGCAGAGGATTGGTTGGATAGGGAAGATTTGACAATACGCTCATGTCTAGTGTCGGCACTATGCTCTTTGATTCTAGTGCTAAATGAGCGACCAATTTCCCCTATATAAGGAGTGCCACATGAGCAAACAACCTTATAGACTCCTGAGTCGAGGAAGATGTCCTTGGAGTCTTTGAGGGAAGGGATACGATTTCTTAAGCTTGCGAAGGGCTTGAACGTGCACTGGAGGCCTTTTTTAAGGAGGATCTTAGAGATTTTTTGGGATATACCCTCAATAAAAGGAAGGGATGCCCTCGGGAGATCCAAGTGATGGTTAGCTTTGGAGACAGAGAGGAAACTCGCCTTAGCTTGGTTGAAGGCTCTGGATATTTGTTTGCTTGAGTACCCATTCGATTTGAAAACTTGGTGCAAATGAGTCAATTCCAGATTTAAGTTTTCTTTGTCACAAATATTGTAGGATCTTAATGCTAGGGTTTTAAGGATCCCACTTTTTTGGCAAGGGTGGTGATGAAAAGATGATGAAGGCCACACCGCCCAAAACCCACATAAATCAGAACAACATATACCAACAAAGAAGATGCGAGGTAGAAAAATGACCCACTTTTAATTATTTTTAGAAAATGAAATTATAGTTTCAAAGCTTACATGCTACAACCTCATGGGCTTGATTCATTACAACAAAATCAACTCAGAAAAAAAAATCTACATTTTGGAGCCACAATTTGCACTATCAGGGCCACCTTCTACAACCCCCACTTAACCATTTTTATTTTCCTTAATAACCACCCTAGAATATTCTAGAAAGTTCCAAATTTCCCCTTTTTGTTTTGGCACCAAAAGTCTTGCTATTTGATTTTTGGCCTAGGAATAAATTTTATGAAATTCACTTTTTAGAGGACCAACCTCGCGGGGCCATAAATTTTGATTTGGGTGTCTGATTCGCTATTATTGCATATTGTTGGAAATCTCTAGACGAGTTCTACAACACATGAACCACCATAGGTCATTTAGGCCACTTTTTGAGCTATTTCAAGGCCTCTAAAGTTTTATATCTAAATTTGAAGCTGCATTGGAGAAATTTCCTAGGACATAAACTTTAATTTCTCCCAAACCGTGTAGGGTATTGAGGTGATTCTTTTGCGATCGAAATTTTTTTTCTACTCTACTCCTTGGGTTAATTTTTCACGTCCATACGAGCCCATTTAGGCTGACTTACTAAAGATAGTAAGAGCCTATTTTTGCTATTTTTGACGCTTGACAATCTTATACCCCTTAAGTGCCATCATGGGACTCAAAACAACTAAAGAAAATAAAGAAAGCAATTTTTTTTGGGTGATGCAAGATTTCCCTACACCGCTAGATGCTCCTACATCAAAAGTAGAATTGAGGTAGAGATTAGTGTGGGTAGCCTTGCGAAACACACATCTACCAAGGGAACCATTTGGTTTTTTGAGAAGCAAGATGTCAAGGAAGGGGAGTTGGTTGTTTGATCCAATCTCCTTGGTGAAAGAAATGCAAGAGGCTAAGCTATTTACATGGGCATGGAATTCTTCCAATTTTTCCAAGCCATCAAGCCAACAAACGTTGGTGTCATCAACATATCACTTCCACCACCTTGGCTTGAGTGGGAAGGAGTGGAGAGTCATTTCTTCAAAGTTCTCTATGTAAAGATTAGCAATGATAGGAGAAACAGGAGAGCCCATGGCCACACCATCAACTTGCTCATAGATAACACCTTGGAAGGAGTTATCCTAGTATCTTAATACTAATGACAAACATCCCCTCCTATTATGGAGTAAATACAAGCACTTTCACAAAAAAGAATGAAACAACTTCTTTTCCTTTCCAATCAAATGCTATGTTTTCTTAATGCATGTAAGCTCAAGCAATTCAAATAAAGCATTCAATTCTTACTCTTTCATAAATAAAGAAAAAATATGAGAAGACTAGATCCTCATGCTTGTAATATGCTTAACCAATTGACTAACTTCATGCACAACCTTCCTACAACAACTTCCTAGCTTTACTTTATCAACCCAAAACAATCCTCTTACTCAAAATAATGTAGTACTCTCACAAAGTAATTCTCAAATCTCTCAAAATATCTCTCAACTCTCACAGAATAATGCAACAGAGTAAATTTGTAGAATAAGTTTACAAAATAAAAGTGTTTCCAAATGAGAGTACTAACCTCTCTATTTATACAGAAAAATTAAGACTTTTCAACCTACAATAAAGGCATGCCAATTGATAGCTCTCTCCATGCAAGTCGACTCATAACACATAGCTATAAGATGGCAGCAAACTAAGTGCAAAGTCAACATAAAATGCTATAGATCAACCCTTCTATTTGACAACAACAAAGACTAATTCAAAAGTGTACATGTTCAAATGATAACAGTTGAATTGCAACCAAGGTAGACTTCTACAAATTTAAGAGCATTCATAAATTGGTGCCATGTTGCAACCACTAATCCTTATCACATGGCACTTTTTCTCTCTTTGAAATGGTCTACAGTTTACAAGCAACACTCAAACATTGTTGACTTAGTCATGGTTTCAATGGCAACAGTCAAAGATGTGTCACCCTTCAAAATAGCCTTTAAAAGGGTGCTTTGACCATTTCATGACTTGTACGTTTTTCCTATTCTCATGCATTTACACTTTATATTGTACTTATCAAATATTCCATCACTTTGTATTAAAGTGTCCAATATTGTTGTTAATAATCTAAAGATATATTTTCAATAGTATCGACTTATGGTTGTTTCCATATCGACCTTTATTGCTATGCAATATTTTTCATATGGTTCGACCTTTATCCATTGTCAACATATGTATTATTCGGCCTTTAAATACTTTGCATATCTCATATACAATCGACCTAAGTTCATATATATATAAATCAGCCTCAAAGTATCATATATATAAATATATATTTATAAATGTACATATGCATACATATATATATATGCTTGTCAATAAATAGCGTTAATGCTATATCATATATGTATATATATACTAATATATATATATATATCCCATGTCAATCAAGTATGTATACATTCGATATATAAATGAATATGACCAAGTTAGCATTCACATAATAATAATAATAATATGAATGTATATATATATAGTCCTCTATGTATGTGTATATGTACGTTTGCATATGTTGATACATCTGTATGATAGACCATACACATGAATGAACACGTACATGAGGGTACATAGGTAGACATACCTATGCACGCTAATGAACAGGTTGCTTATGAGCATGGAGCTATCTAATGGATAATACAACATGAATGTTTATATGTATTAATACACCACACGTCTTTTCCCTATCAACATGATGGTAATTTTGTGTATGTGCTTGATTGTGCTATCGAATGTGTATATATATACATATATAAGATATATACACGTGTCAATACATACACATGTTTGATAAATAGAAATGTCCATACAGATGTATCAACATATGCATACGTACATATACACATACATAGAGGAATATATATATATATATATCAATACATACACATGTTTGATAAATAGAAATGTCCATACAGATGTATCAACATATGCATACGTACATATACACATACATAGAGGAATATATATATATATATATATATATATATATATATATATATATATATATTCCTCTATGTATGTGTATATGTACGTATGCATATGTTGATACATATGTATGGACATTTCTATTTATCAAACATGTGTATGTATTGACACGTATATATATCTTATATATGTATATATATACACATTCGATAGCACAATCAAGCACATACACAAAATTACCATCATGTTGATAGGGAAAAGACGTGTGGTGTATTAATACATATAAACATTCATGTTGTATTGTCCATTAGATAGCTCCATGCTCATAAGCAACCCGTTCATTAGCGTGCATAGGTATGTCTACCTATGTACCCTCATGTACGTGTTCATTCATGTGTATGGTCTATCATCGACAGGCATATGTATACATATACATGCATCCCACATGTGTTCACCTCATCAACATAAGTGTAGTAATATAAGGAAGAACTCATAAGCTCAAAACATATAAACATCATCCAAGCATGCATTCAACAGTAATTATGACCCTTACTAATGCAAACACTCATACTAAGGATGACTTACCAATTCCCAACATAACAACTTGACTCAACCATTCTATTGTGAGTGTGTGTATAAGCTCAGTTAGGTTATGTTATTGGTTACCCGACCAAGATCTTCTTCTGAGTGATACTCCCCCTCACACCTGGATGATTGAACATATACTTGCATTAAACTAACCCATTCCCACGGTAGTCAACTTTTCATCAAAATATGCATTGCACATAATATGTCTCTAGAGTTAGATTATCTAATTCAATAACCATTCTTTTCTCATCTATGCATTTCTTCACATATAATTAAATGAAATAGCATACATTCATAATTCATTGATAACAAAGTGCAAGCACAATTTATTCTCATTTAGAATTCAATTTACATTCACATTTACCCTACATAGTAATAGTAAATAGTAAATACACAATTGGGGTGTAACATACTCCCCCTTATGAATCATCATCCCCGATGATTTTTATGTAGCAACATAAACTAATTAAACAAAAAAAATATGTTTTCAAGTACTTTCAAATGCATCTAAAACATGTGGAAACTTTTGTTGTATCTCAACACAGTCTTCCCAAGTGGTAGAGTCTTCTGCATACTGGTCCCACTGGACTTTGCACTACAAAACCTCCTTGTTGCACAAGTGAAGCTTACGTGTTCCAAGCACCTTGACGAGATCGAGTGTTACCACTCTGGGGTCTTGTACCTGTTAAACATTCCAATCAATCACATGGTTATCACCTATTATATACTTCTTTAGGTATGACACATGAAGGACATTATGCATCTTGGCAAGAGCTAGTGGCAATGCGATTCAATATGCTATATGATTCACTTCCTCAAGAATCCCAAAAGGTCCTAGATAACATGGAGCTAATTTGGAAGACTTCCCAAATTTAATGGAACCCTTGTGAGGTTTCACTCTCAACAACACCTTGTCACCTACTACAAAATTTTGGGGCGCTCTCTTAGCATCAACATAGCTTTTATATCTATTGTTAGCTTCAACCAACCTTTGCTTAACAATCCTAACTTTCTCTTCCATTTCAACCAACATATCTGGCCCAAGACTCACTCTATCATCAAGTTTATCCCAACTTATAGGAGTTTGACACTTTTGACCATATAATGCTTTGAAAATAGTCATCTTTATTGCAAAATGGTAGGAATTGTTGTAAGAAAATTCTACTAAAGGAAAGTAGTCTTCCCACTTGTACTACTAATCCATGCAATACATTCTAAGTAGGTCTTCCAATTCTTGATTCATCATTTCCATCTATCCATTTGTTTCTAGCTGATATGTTGAGCTAATATTCAGTTAGTCCAAAGTGCAGAAAATAAGGTTTTCCAAAACCTTGAAGTGACTTGTGCATCACTATCTGAGATAATCTTCTCAGGAACTCCATGCAGCCTAAACACTTCTTGCATAAATTTCCTTGCTATGACAGGTGCTCCATCAGTTAAATTCTTGGGTATGAAATGTGCTACCTTAGTAAGCTTATCCACAACCACAAGAATGGTATTGTGCTTATTCCTTGACATAGGCAATCCTTGCACAAAGTCCATACTTATGACTTGCCACTTTCTCTTTGGAATATCATGTGGGTATAACAAGCCTATAGGATGATGATGCTCCACTTTCACCCTTTAACATTCAAGACACCTAGCCACAAATCTAGCAGCATCTCCTTTCATCCCCTTCCAAAAATATAATGATTTAACATCTGCCAACATTTTTGTCACACCAGGGTGTCTAGAGTACAATGCTTCATGTACTTCTTTCCATACCAAATTTCTTAACTCTTTTGATTCATGTACATACATTCCCCCCTTATACCTAAGTATACCATTAGTTTCAAAATAAAAAAATTCATACCTTGCATCATGTGGATTGCTAGTGAGTGCTTGCTTAGCTTGCAAATAGTACTCATCCTCTTTGCATTTCTGTAATACTTGACCTTTAAAGGGTTTGAATTTTCACTATTGAAGCAATATGATGTCTTTGACTCAAGGCATCGACAACCTAATTTGATTTCCCTTTAATATAATTGATATTAAAATCATAATTGGATATTAACTCTAAACATCTTCTCTATCTAGCATTTAGATTAGGTTGAGTGAATAGATATTTCAACCCATGATGATTAGTTTTCATCTCAAAGTGTTTCCCTAGCAAGTAATGTCTCCACATTTGTAATTTGTGAACCACGACTACTAACTCCAAATCATGTGATGCATAATTTTGTTCATAAGGTTCCAAATTCCTTGATTCATATGGAATTACTTGCTCCTATTACATTAACACACCTCCTAAGCCCTCTCCTGATGCATACATGATAACAATGAAGTCACCCCCAGGATCTGGTACTTTCAAGATCGGTTCAGTAGTCAATTTCTCTTTGAGTAAATCAAAGGCTACTTGGCACTTCTATGTCCACACAAACTTCTTCCCTTTCTTCTAAAAGTAAGTAATTAGAAAGGCTATTTTGGAGAATTTTGCAACAAAATTTCTATAGTAACACGTCAAACCCATAAAACTTCTTACCTCCAAGACATTCTTGGGTACTAGCCATTCTAGCACCGCCTTGATATTAGCTGGATCTACTGAAATTCCATCTATTGAGATCACATGTCCTAGATAATGTACTCTCTTCTAAAAGAAGATACACTTAGAGGGTTTTCCATACAACTTATATTCTCTGAGTCATTGCAAAACCATCTCTAAATTCCTACAATGTTCCTCCTAATTTCTTGAGTAAATCAAGATATCATCTAGGAAAACCAAGACAAACTTATCTAAGAAATCCCTAAATACATTGTTCGTAAGGTTCATAAATGCTACAGGTGCATTCGTTAAACCAAAGGGTAGAACTGTAAACTCATAGTGTCCATATTTGGTTTTGAAAGTAGTCTTAAAGATGTCTTCATCCTTAATTCTCAACTGGTGGTATCTAGATCTCAAATCTATCTTAGAAAATATAGTAACTCCCCTCATTTGATCAAATAGATCATCAATGTGTGGAAAAGAATACTTTTTCTTTACCGTAGCTTTGTTAAGCATGCGATAATCTATGCACAAATGCAAAGTACCATCCTTCATTTTCATAAAGATTACTGGTGCTCCCCAAGGTGAAACACTTGGCATTATCAACCCCTTAGACAATAATTCATCCAATTGTGCCTTAAGCTCCATTAGCTATGTTGTCGTCATTCTATAAGGTACCTTGGAAATAGGTTTAGATCCTAGAACTATATTAATTGAAAAGTCAAATATGCTTTTTGGTGGTAGTCTAGGTAATTCATCTGGAAACACATCCAAAAAATTTCTCAATATAAGATACCTCTCCATATTTGAAATTCCAGTTTCTTCCATTTCACCATCTTCCATCTCTTAGAAGCTCTATGGTTCCAAGTTATAAAGGTTCTCTTCAAGTTTTTCCATCTTGACAACAAAGATTTTGCACCCCTTCTTCTTAGCCCTTAACAATTGCATTGCAAAGATTTGATGAATCTTGACCTCCCTAGGTATCCCTTGTAACATCACTTGGTTACCAAGATCATCTAAGCATTCTATAGTTTTGGCATGGCAATCTACCTTGGCCCTATGTCTCCATGAATAGTTCATACCTAGGATAACATCATAGGATCCTAAAGGCATGACATATAGGTTCACCTATGTAGAAAAACAAGGTAGCTCTATCCTAGCTTCGAACAAACATTTTTCCACCTTGGCTCTTGTATAGTTTGCATACTCTACATCCCAAGACTTTTTCCATGTAACCAATCTTTCTAGATATTTTCTTAGCTACTATAGGTGAAATGAAATTCTCAGTTGCAGTAGTATCTATAAGTATAGAAATGGGTAAGCCAAACAAAATACCTGGAGTCTCTATTGGAGTCACTTGATACTCCACCTGACGATCATCCACAACTACATGTATCTTTTGCTAGAACATCGCTTGTTGGGTAGGAAGTGGATTACCATAAGATCGTGACCCAGAAGACCTATTGGGACATTTATTAGAATATTGGTCTCCTCCGCATGTAAAACATCCAATAGCTGGTCCTTTCTTCCTTGTGGGTTCTCTAGATTTACTAGCATTTCCACCAACATTGTTGGTATTCCCACCACTGAAACCATTCCTCTTACGTTCCCTTCTTGATTCTTTCCCACTATTAAGAGATCCTTTTTCCCCTTTGGAACATTTTGCACAACATCCACCTTCTTTGGAGTTGGTTTGTCCCGAGCTCCCGCAATCTTCTTATGGTTTCTATTTTCCTAGCGGATGGAGATAGCTTTGAGCTTCTACTCATATTTAATTGATTTCTCATACACAAGATCCATAGTAGTTGGTTGTGAACATCTACCTCTCCTTCGATATGACTATTAAGTCCCATGATGAACTTTCTTATACAAAAATGTTCATCCTTTTGGTACATAGGAACATAATGTAGAAGACGGGTAAACTTCTCCCAATACTCATTAACCATCATCTCACCATATCTCAAAATCTAAAAATCCATGAGTTTTTAGTCAAAATAGAGTTTGGGTAACCATATTTTACAGAAAATTTCAACAAATTCATTCCATGTTAGTTTCAACGAGCTAAGATCTAGTTCCATATTTTTATTCATCCACTAGTTAGAGGCTTCAAATCTCAAAATACTTCTCAAAATAGAGTTGGGGTAATTGGTATGCTCCCCATGTTGCTTTGGTGACCTCAGAGTAATTTCAAATCTCAAAATACTTCTCCATTTGGACTAACAAGGCCTCAACTTCATCTCCACTAGCACTATCCTCAAAGTTGGGTGGGGCAATTTTCTTCATATCTTTAGAGCGTTTAGAAGCCATACACTTCTTATTGGTCTCCTCAGATAGAGAAGTTTATTTCTCTCTCTCACATGATCATGAGTTTTATCATGTTCATGAGAAAAATTCTCCCTCATCCTCATTAGTCATAATTTCCTTCTCAACTCTATCCTTTACTCTTCTTTCTTGCTCTAGGTTTTCCAACCTTGCTAAGATTTGATCCAGTCTAGCTTCAACTCCTATAAAGCCTTTCTGAACATCTTGGATTTCTCCAGGATTGGTTTGTGTTCTCACCATCTTTGCAATAATGGATTCTACCTGAAGGCTCATCATATTAGATTCAATCATGTTATCAATTATCTTATGGAAAACATTAAAATGTGCTATCAATTGCACATAAGGAATTCCACATAAGACTTAAGCACAAGCTTTTTGAGAAAAAACATGATTTTATTAATTCACAAGGATTTCAATATCCTTTTGATTACATGGAGTGACTGTTCAGATAGTCAAGTGGAGAGTATCCCTCATATTCACTCTCTGACACATAACTCAATGAGGTATACCCTATAGATTGAGATTGTTTCTCATCTCTCATTTGTTCATATCTATCCCAGAATGGATAGTAACCTTCAAATTTTTCATTTGATACATAGTTGTGAGGTACATAACCCTTAGACTCATTACTCGAGGAAATTACAATTACTTCCTCCATTGGAAGAACTCTAAGGTCTCTAAAGATAAATTCCAGACTGACACTTCCTTTTAAGGGCATATCCCTTGAAAGTGGCAATGAATCATACTTCTTTGGTGAGATGAAAGGTAGGTAGTTGTACTTAGCCTCCATCTTCATCTTTCTCCTCACATCACTAATTCTAGAAAGCATGTGACTAAAGGTTTAGTGTCGCCTAACCAAATGGCATTGTCATAGTTGGTAACCTCAATTGTTCAAATGATTTCCTCTCTTTACTTCTTGGCCTTTAGGTAGTGCTCATTCCTGATTACTAACTTTCTAGCCGTTAACCTGAGATGCACCATCCTAACACAAGAATTTCCAAACATTAGATAATGTTGGATGAAAAGTATGATGAGCTCATAGGTTACAAAGCTAAACTTGGTAGCTCTGATACCACATGTAACATGTCAACCCTTCACTAAAGTAAAATTTCCTAAGTTTTCACTTTCAAGTAAATAAACTATGTAACTTAACCATTGCCATAAAAATTTTCTTTATTGAGAACAAATGAACATAGATGTCATAATAATAATCAACATTCATTCCATCCCAATATAAAAATCACAAATTACAATATTCCAAAGAATGTGTACACTGTACATACATAGTTCAATTGAGCTTCAAGCAATAGATATAGATGGTCCAGAAAACTCCTCTCAAATCCTTGATCTTTTGTCACCTGTTGAGGAGGAGAAGCATCACTCAAGCGATTTTCCGCCAACCACAAACTCATATGTGATCCCTCACACTTCTATCATATGAAAAATGGCCTACCCTTTGATGAAGAGATTAGTGGAGTAACCTCATAACGATAACTATTCTGAGCTTAGTACTGTGTCCTACATGACTAGAACTTGTAAAACCTACAATCTGGAACTAGCATGCATTATTGGATCACAGTGAATTGACAGTGGAGCTAAAGGATAGCACACTACTTTGGCCAAAGTGTTCTCACTCAGTACTTTGAGTTACTCACATACACTACTCAAGCTCGATTTGACTTTAGGCCACTATAATATATGCATAGGTATTTCCTCTAATGGGTAGTCTTTAACCTCTGAAACATGTCCTATTCCCTTTTCCACAAACCCTATTGTATTTCTACCCACAAAGCATAAATACAAGTTACCGTCCCTTCAATGGACAATAAAATCCTAGGAGTAACTCACTAGCTATCTAATATAATCAAATAACTTAGCTATGAATAACCCTTAAGCTATCCTTGTTTAATCAATCCTAGTATCTTAATACTAATGAAAAACATTCCCTCCTATTATGGAGTAAATACAAGCACTTTCATAGAAAAGCATAAAACAACTTCTTTTCCTTTCCAAGCAAATGTTATGTTTTCATAATGCAAGTAAACTCAAGCAATTCAAATAAAGCATTCAATTCTCACTCTTTCATAAATAAAGAAAAAATATGAGAAGACTAAATCCTCATGCTTGTAATACGCTTAACCAATTGATTGAATTGATGCACAACCTTCCTACAAAAACTTCCTAGCTTTACTTTATCAAACCAAAGCAAGCCTCTTACCTAAAATATTGTAGTACTCTTACAAAGTAATTCTTAGCTCTCTCAAAATATCTCTCAGCTCTCACAAAATAATGCAACAAAGTAAATTTGTAGAATAAGTTTGCAGAATAAAAGTGCGCCCAAATGAGAGTACTAGCCTCTCTATTTATACAAAAAATGGAGACTTTGCAGCCTGCAGTAAAGGCATGCTAATTGATAGCTCTACATGCAAGTCGACTCATAACACAACTATAAGGTGGTAGCAAACTATGTGCAAACTCAACATAAAATGCTACAGATTGACCCTTCTATTTGACAACAGTAAAGACTAATTCAAAAGTGCACATGTTCAAATGATGATAGTTGAGTTGCAACTGTAGACACTCAAAATTTGTCCTCACAATTATCCTATTTTTTGTCTATTAATTAAATGGATATTATTATCTATTTAATTGATTAATTTAATACTTTCTTCTATTTTCATTAATTTGCTCAAATCATTAACATATTATAAGCATTTATGCATTTATAATCATTTATCCATCTACATTTATCAATCATTTATTCATTTCATATTGTTTCATTTGCATTAATCATTAAAATTATATCTATGCATATTAAATCATTTAAATACATAAAAAAATTTAATCATTTATCTAAATTCACAAATCATTAAATCATTTGCATATATAAATTCATTTATATCATCCATTACTTCGTAAATACATCTTTATTCTAAGCTTCTAAACCTACATTATATCATAAAATCCATCAATTATCTCTCTCATTTCACTTAATTTCAATTAATTGCAATATGCATTTTCCCACTTCAATCTTTTATCCCACGTCTCTCTCATAACTTGAATTCACCTATGAATTCATCTATAAAAGCCATTCTTATCACCAAAAAGCACATACATTATCAATCCCCTCTTCCATTCATCATAGCTTCTTGTTACACTTGTGCTTGTGAAAACCTGAGAGCACCAAATGCATAAATCAAGATCTTGATGATAGGAGAACAATGAAGCTGATTTTATTTTGAATGCATCTATTTTATTTTTTGTATAGTTTACATTTTGCATTTGTATTCATTTAGAAATGCTTCATTGATGTTATGTTGAAATATTGATTTTGATTTATAGTTTAAATCATTTAGTTTTTTCAATTTTTAGCATATACAACAACCAAGGTAGAATTCTACAAATTTAAGAGCATTCATAAGTTGGCACCATGTCACAACCACTAATCCTAATCTCTTGGTGTGGTTTCTCTCTTTGAAACAACCTACAATTTACAAGCAACACTCAAACATTGTTGACTTAGTCATGGTTTCAATGGAAACAGATCAAAGATGTGTCACCCTTCCAAATAGCCTTTAAAAAGGTGCTTTGACCATTTCATGACTAGCTGTACATTTTTCCTATTCTCATGTGTTTACACTTTATATTGCAGTTATCAAATATTTCATCGCTTTGTATTAAAGCATCCAATATTGGTGTTAATAATCGAAAGATATATCTTCAATAGTATCAACTTATGGTTGTTTCCATATTGACCTTTATTACTGCAAAATATTTTGCATATGGTTTGACCTTTATCCATTGTCAACATATGTATTATTCGGCCTTTAAATACTTTGCATATATCATATACAAATAATTGTCCTATGTTCATATATATATAAATCAGCCTCAAATTATCATATATATAAATATATATTTATATATGTACATATACTTATATATATGTTTGTCAATAAATAACGTTAATGCTATATCACATACGTATATATGTATATATATATCCCATGTCAATCAAGTTGTATATATTCGATATATAAATGAATACAACCAAGTTGACATTCACATAATAATAATAATATCGACTATATATATATTCCTCTATGTACATGTATATATACATATACATATGTTGATACATCTGTATGGACATTTCCGTTCATCAAACATATGTATGTATCGACACCTGTATACATATGGATATATGTATGTATCTTATATATGTATATATATACACATTCAATAATGCAGTCAAGCACATACACAATTACCATCGAGTTGATAGGGAATAGACATGTGGTGTATTGAGACATAAACACATTCATGTTATATTGTCCATTAGATAGCTCCATGTTCATAAACAACTCATTCATAAGCGTGCATAGGTATGTCTATCTATGTACCCTCATGTACGTGTTCCTTCATGCGTATGGTCTATCATTGACATGCATATGTATACATATGCATAAATCCCACGTGTGTTCACCTCATCAACACAAACATAGTAATATAAGGAAGAACTCACAAGCTCAAAACATATAAACATCATCCAAGCATGCATTCAACAATAATCATGACCCTTACTAATACAAAGACTCATACTAAGGATGACTTACCAATTCCCAACATAACAACTTGACTCAACCATTCTATTGTGAGTGTGTGTATAAGCTCAGTTAGGTTACGTTATTGGTTACCCAACCAAGATCTTCTCCTGAGTGATACTTCCCCTCACACCTAGAGGATTGAACATATACTTGCATCAAACTAGCACATTCCCATGGTAGTCATTGTTCATCAAAATATGCATTACACATAATATATCTCCATAGTTAGAATATCTAATTCAATAACCATCCTTTTCTCATATATGCATTTCATCACATATCATTAAATGAAATAACATACATTCATAATTCATTGATAACAAAGTGCAAGCACAATTTATTCTCATTCAAAATTCAAATTACATTCACATTTACCCTACATAGTAGTAGTAAATAGTAAATACACAATTGGGTTGTAACAATTACTGTAGTCGTTCCTAGTTATATCCCACCTTTTTTTGCTTGTTGATATTCTATGGCTAACTTTTCCCAGCACCTAATATTTCTAGAAATGCACAAAAACTTTATTTTTTCAACAAATGATGCGAGATTTCAACAAATTTAAAGTATGAAAAAACAACTACAATGTCTAAGGATCTAAGGTTGCATAGGTTCATGTCTGAGAAAAGACATTTATGGAAATGCACAAAAACTTTATTTTGTGTGTGAAGCACGCACATGCATGAAATGTTTATGTTTTTAAAGCAAAACAATTATTCAAATTACAACTTTTAATTTAAAGTGTTGTGACTAACTGAATTTATCTTGAAAATGATAAAAGATGACACTTTTTGAGCTTTTTAAATGACAACAATATGCAAATATATGTTTTTCAATGATTTTCACTAAAATTTGCATGCACTTTTTACAAATAACAACAACCAATGATTGCACTCGGATTTTACAATAAAATATTTTATGATTTCAAAATATTTTTCAAATGTAACAAGCATCAGGTTCACCAAAATGTTATGTGGGAAAAGGGATCTAGGGTCTAAATCACACCTTTTTCAATATTACATTAGAGAGTCCAACCAAAAATTATCACACAAGACCACTTAGCTACTATCCTCAATGGAAGAGCCAAAATGGTAGATCAAGGTTTTGGTCCTCTTTGTGTTTTTGTATGTGGGTTGATTAGGACTTGAGTTAATTTGACTATGTAAATGAAAAAATAGTTTAACTATGGATCTACAACAAACTGATGTGATTTTAGGAAAACACAGAACTACAACACAAAAATTAAAGATAAAAAAGTCAAAGTGCAGAGACAAAGGAACCTAGCATGTAAATTGGGCCTAAAATTTCCTAAACAAGGAAAATGGTGCTCTAGAATGGAGAATGTTTCTTTTTAGAATCTATGAGTTCAAGTCTTAGTAGGTCACAATCTGTATGTTCTTCCTTCTATGGGTCAGTGCAAAATACGGATGACAGAATGACACGTTGGCATCTCAGAAGCACGTTAGCATCTCGTATGAACCGAAAAGTGAGTATGTCATGGAAAATACCTAAAGGGCTACTAGCAAACAGATTACTAAGAATTGACAGAGTGTGGTAAAGTAGTAGAATATAATAGAACTAAAATAAAGTGAAATAGAAATGATAGAGATAAGGAGAAGAAAGGAAATACTTACAACCACACAAGTGATGAAGCCTCTAGCATGTGAATGTCTTCAATACCTGCATTTGTAATATCTGGAGAAAGTATTGGGGTTGTATAGGGGTTTTCCTCAGTCAAACCCTCGTTTTGGTGTTCCCACCTCCACGGAAAGCTAGAAAGATAGAGATAGAGAGAGATAAACTGAAATTGACAAAGTGTGTGGTGAAAGCAAAACCTGCTCAGGAGTAGAACCCGCACCACCAAGTATGAGTGATAAAAGAAAACCCTGCTCGAGGAGGAGAACCTGTATCACAAAAAAGGTGATAAAAGCAATCCCCGCTCGAGGAGGAGAACCCATATCACAAAGTGAGGATGCAAATGGTAGGGGATATGGAACCCCAAGATGCTCACAAGCATGAAATGGGGGAGATGAAGTTGCGAGAGTGAAGCTAAGAGAGCTTGAAAGTGCTTGAAGTTGCTATAACAAGCTATATGGACCTGTGCAAGCAAGAGTGGGAGAATGGAAAGCTAGAGATGAAGCTAGAAGTGCAAATGAATTGAAAGGACATATTTTAAAAAGATAAAAGAAGCTTCTTCAGCTGTTACAAGTCGTCTCGGGCTGTTACCACCAACAAAAGGTGAGGAAAAGTGGAAAGCATGCTCAAAGAAAGTTGTTTGAGCATTGAAATGTTGCAGGATGCTAGCGCAACACGTGGACATCCGCGTGACGCGCTAGTGTCTGGACATGCCACTCTACAAAACAACGATAATGAAAGAAGCACAAAGTTGGTGCAAAGCTGTCACACAAGGGTAGCTACTGAAAAGGGGTGTTGGAGCATCTTGAGAAGGGAAAAAAGTTGATGCAGAGGCAAAAATGAGCCTACACAAGATGCTAAGGGAGTGGAAACTAAAGCAAATGCAAGAATGTATGTAAAATTGCAAGGGGTGCAATTTTGCAACTATACAAAGATGCATATAGCTTTCTATATCATGTCTAGGTGTACGATGATATTGACAAAATACTTTTGCATTAAAGTTTGGAGGTAATGGTTTAGTGGTATCAATGGTCCTAATTGGAGGAAGTTGAATCATGTTATTTTTTAACAACTACAACATAATAACATGGAGATAATTGGGCAATTCCGATAATTTTCTATCTCTTGGGATAGATTGATATTGTGTTGGAGATGCAACAAGAACTTGTGTTTCAATTTTATTAGAGCTTGAGGGGTTTATATCTTTATAAATTTATTGTTTTGCTTCTTAAATGATTGATAGCTATTTTTGAGGCATGAATTCATATTGACCATTAGGAGCTGATGAATGTGCACCTTCATATTGGCTAACTGATATTTTGTAATCACAAAGAGTCGTACATAAATATGTGAATGAGGGGTATTTCATTAATAATATATTATCTCTAATATTAAGTTGTAAATTCCTAATGAACACCCTTCAAATGTTGGCATCTAGGAGATTATAGGAGATTTGCAAATAAAGATCTTGGTAACATCCTATAAAATCACACTTTTTCCTTAGGTCTTTGTTTGCAATGGAATAAATCAACCGATGTAACTTGAGGTCCAATGTTTTCTTAAAAATGCTGAAGGAACTCATTAATAAGTTGCATAAAGGAAGTAATTGATTTATTTGGAAATGAAAAAAACCATTCCAAAGCCATGTCTTTTATTTATATTGGAAAAATCTTAGCTAGGAGAGCATCTTGAAAAATGAAATCAATACACAAGGTGGTAAAGGCTGACACATGGTTGTTGGGATATCCTTTGTTAGTATACTTTTTGAAGCGAGGTATATCAATGTTTTGTGGTATGGGTGCCTTTAGGATAGCAAATGACAATAGAATACATATGGGATATGTTGGAGGATTAGCATTGGATTGACTTTGGTTCATGTTTGAAATTTTGTATTGTAATGATGATATGTTTTGTAACAATAAGTTTATGGCAAGATCATTTTGTGACATGTTTTGAGAATGTGTGGAGTGTCGAAGACTATTGTTGATGATTGGATGATTATTTTTTTGAAATTTTATGATAGGTGAAGAAAATGGAGGTATTGTAGGTGAAGGTACAATTCCATAAGGATTTCCACAAGAAAACTCTAAACTCATTAAGGCCATTTAGGTATTGTGTGGTGGATGCTATGGTTCTAGAGGGATGAAAGTAGGAATAAAAGGCAAGTGGTGCAGGAGCACCTAGGAAACACTAGGCAATTAGGAAGTCTAGGATGAATTTTTGTTTTTGATGTGTTACCATGAAGGTCATGTTGACCATTGAGATAGAGTTAGAGGTTTAAAAGTATGTCTTTCTCAGTAGTGATCAGTAGGTTAAGGAGTGGAAAGGGTGGATGAGTTTAGAAACTCATTTTACTAATGAGTTTAAAAATTCATTTTACTAGGAATTGGCAACAAGTTACAAAATGGTGCATTTTGCAACTTTTCCACAATGTAACTGACATGTCCGACCAAGGGGAGGCATAACTACTCTTGTTAACCTAAATAGGGTGTGCCTTGACCTGAGAGAAGGTTGGAAGCTTTTGCATTAGGGAAAACTTATGAATACAAGAGAAGATAGTGATAAATTGGTGTAAATTTTCTGGTTTTTGTTTTTTCTTTGAATTGTGTGTTAATGGGGTGATCCTAACACTGTGTAACATGTAGGAAGTAGTTCATTTATCTTCCAATAATTGTGTGGAACATTAGGTAGCTAGTTTATTCGTTTCAAACAATCTTGTGTAATTAGTTTGTTTCTTTTAGTTGTTGTTCTGACTGGCAGATTGTGAAAAATGGAGGTTTAGTTCACATTTCCACTGTAGCTAGTGTACGAGCTTTTGGGGATTATGGATAGACTCCATGATTGTAAATATGGCAGGGTTAGGAGTTTTTAGTAGTCAGGGTATCACTGTGAGAGTCTTCTCCTAGGCGAGCTAAGAAGAGTCTGGCTAGGGAAGACAAGAAGTGCTAAGCACTTAGGTTGCAGGGGTGTTCATCTCCTAGAAAAACATGGTGTGGAGAGGGAAGACATGAGCCTTGACAAGGTCTTGAATGTAGGAGGGAGCTCCATGTAACCGTCTAGTTTTAGTTATCTCTAACAGTTGCAGGAAGGACAGGTAAATGGCTTTAAAAGACCTAATTATTGCCAAATTGTGGTTTAGGCCTGTGTACGGTCAGTTGAGGGTTAAGACCTTTAAAATCTTCAAGTGATAGGCATAAGGACCAAGAAGCCAAAGGAAAGATTCTATGTTCTTTGGGAAAGTTAGGAGAGACAACCTATTTTCTCAGAAGTGGAGACCTAATTGGGGCTCCTAGGCTAGTAGCCTTTTTAACCCTAAATGAGGGTTTGGTGGAAGCGATGAAAAGATGGATTTAGGTGGATCTTTCTAAGCCTTAACAGGGTGGAATGAAGTCAGTATAAGCATCTCCACACCCTTGAAAAACTAAGTTTTAGTTCTTGGGGAATGTCAGTCTTTAGGGTAGATTAAGGGCTAAGGAAGAGTTAGAGATATTGCACCAAGATTGACTTGGTAGGTTGAAATTGTGATGGTAGTGGGGTTGGCCAGGAGAACCAGGGGTACCTAAACATGAAGAAGGTCCTAAAGGTTAAGGTGGTGAAGTAAGACACCAAGGAGGTCTTGCAAGCAAGACAGAGAGTAGGAATCAGTGAGTGATTCCTCCAACCCCTCCCTATCAGCAAGGTTGTTGGAGAAGACACTTGTCTTCCCATTTTATTTTGAGCATAAGTGAGGGTTTGAACACAAATAGCTTATGTAGGAATGCTTGCATCTACTATTTGAGCTAAGCTACACAACACTTCCATCCCCTGAGAATCATTGATTAGCTTCCTAAGGTTATCCAATAATGGAACTATTTCTCTAGATAACGATTATGTGCTTAAGTATTGTTGAAGGCCTTATAGGTCTTTGCCTAATTGTTTAAGTTTATCTTCAAGGATATGAGCAACAACAACCTCCAAGTCCACATAATGTTAGGTGTCGAAGTAGACATAGACAACGTAGGAGTAGGGAGAGAATCACAGATAGACTATGTAGATGCAACTCCTTGAGCGAAAGAGTTAAAGACTCAGGCTCAACACCAGATGTGATTGTAACAGAGGAATCCATAAGTATAAAACTATGTCTCACACGGGTATTAGATATGGAACCATTACCATATTCAGGACACTTAAATATGCACATGATGGATGAAAATGACAAAACTTAAAACACATTTTAGATATAGGAAATAGATCTGGACATAAACCATAGAGACAACATTGAGATTGAAATTTGGACATAATTTAGCTAGACAAGGGTGGTGGCACCCTAAACAAGAGATGCAATATTTCAACAAATTAGAAGTATGAAAATCAACTATAGTGTCTGAGGATCTAAGGTTGCATAGGTTCATGTTTGAGAGAAAACATATTTCTGGAAATACACAAAATCTTTATTTTGTGTGTGAAGCACACACATGCATGAAATGTTTATGTTTTTAAATCAATACAATATATTCAAATTGCAATTTTTAATTTAAAGTGTTGTGACTAATTGAATTTATCTTGAAAATGTTGAAAGATGACACTTTTTGAGATTTTTAAATGACAACAATATTCAAATATATGTTTTTCAATAATTTTCACTAAAATGTGCATGCACTTTTGACAAATAACAACCTATGATTGCACTCATATTTTACAATAAAAGATTTTATGATTTCAAAAGATTTTTCAAATGTAACAAACATTGAGTTCACCACAATGTTATGTGGGAAAAGGGATCTAGGGTCTAAATCATACCTTTTTCAATATTACATTAGAGAGGAACCAAAAATGATCACATAAGACCACTTGGCTACTATCCTCAATGGAGGAGCCAAAATGGTAGATTAGGGTTTTGGTCCTCATTGCATTTTTTTTATGTGGGTTGTGTTACCAATTTTCACTACAGCTTGATTAGCATAGCTAATTAAATGGATTTATCTCAGAGTGAAAGTACAGTTAATTTATGCATGTGTTAAATTGATGCTTGTATCAGATCTATGGAGTTCCAATTATGCAATTGTTTCAGTGAACAGAGTTTCAAAATTATTGCTTAATGCTTTGCAGTGTAAATGAAGTACATAGCAGAATACACAAATGGTTAAAGCGGAATAGTTTCTTTCATTTATTTCACAATGCTTATTCACATTATAGTATTTCATTTGTTTGCAAATAAAAATGATTGTACAATTTGCATTTTGATGCATTTCTTTCAGAATGGAAACGAGAAATAATTTAAAGTGTTCCACACAAGCCATGGAAGTAACCATAACAAGGAGTCATGAGAAGCATGCTACACTATTGAAGATGTAAGAAAGGAAGACACATAAGCATGAACATAATCATCATTTCCTAATGCTTATTGGTCGATGTAGAAGTGGTGCACTAGCCTTTGTCCTCGAGCTCTGATCAACTTGTAAGAGAAGTGAGGGGTTGTTAGAGCTCTGATTATGAACGTCCCTATATGAATCACCAACAATAATGTAAAATGTGTTGCTGATAATACATTGAAACAGTTGAGAGAATGGGAGATGGACAGAAGCAAAAAAGGAAACATCATAATAATGTATTGTTTCATCTAACATTGTTTGTTTCCATGTGTAGGTATAAGAAAATTCATGTAGCTGATCATTTCATGAAGACGTAAAAGCATGTGGAGTAAAATGGGCTCCCACAAGGGTAGAGCTCGGCATGTTGCCCCTTAAACATGAAAGCGGGTTGAGTAAGGAAATACAATATCATGCTCATCTGAGCCATTCATGAAGGAGTAAAATAAATTTCAGTTATCAAAGTAATCAAGTACATTGTTGATTCATAACAATCAAGTTTGAACAACGAAATGAGAATTACAAGTGGACAATGAACTCAATGAACTCAATTCAACTGAAATGCATCTTTTAAATACTATCAAATTGATTGCATCTTCGCTGCCATGTGTTTTGTTCATCTTGGTTCATGCTATTCCATGGTGATCTTTTCTAATTTTGCAGGAGTTTCATGTCATTAATGGTGATAGTGAATAGGCATACATATAAAGTTCACAAAATCAAGTTATGGAATGGAAGGATTAAAATCTATTTACAACAGTTTCATTTAATCATTAGAATGCATGAGGAGTGTCGAGAAACAAGTACATTAGCATTGTCAAGCTATTTGAGTATAGGATATCAAAAGGAATAATTTTGGTTATGTTCAGGAAACAAGTTAGGAATATATGGACCAAAAAAGAAGCATTATTTTATCCCATGAAAGTTTTGAGCTGAGAATGCACATTTTTCTAAAGCATTTGAGTAAATGGAATGAATGATTGCAAGCATCGAAGCAAACTACAAGAACATCCATGTTGCTATAGTTGGTACAAGGTAAAGGAAGAGATGTTGTTTGGTTTTACTTCAATAGAAGAACAATGAAAGAGAGTGTAAATTTGCAAATAGAGGAATGAAAAACTTCCTTAAAATCATTCTCCATCTTAAAAATATAATCAAATATGCACAGTTTCGAGCTTTAAGCTCCTAGAAATGGTGGATACAGTAAGAAAAGGCCGCGACCATGAAGTTCTGCAAAGCTCATGAAGTGGGTATTTAGAATTTAAATGCTTTTATCAAAATAAAATGAATGTTATTTTGCATCATGCGTCGAACCTAGAGGTCTGCTTTTCCTTCTATTTTTACAAATACCCATATGATTATTTCAATTTAAAATGCAAATTTCTTCTTGTTACAGTTAACCCATTTGAGGGTTTTGACAGAAAAACACAAAATGTATGGATTTCTTTCAAAATACAGAGTACCCACATGAGGGTTTTATGTTTAGATATGAGAGTCATCGAAATACATGGTATAAGCTTTAAAGCTTTTTAGAACAATGAGAAAACATGAGTATAGGTCATGGCCTGAAGGAAGCTTTCTGGTTCATAAAATGCACCAAGGTCAAAAACACTTTCAAGTTTTCCATCCAATTCTCAAAATTAGAGTGTACAATGCATAGGATGCGAGTTTTCTTTATGAAAATTCATCTAGGAACATATTAAAGCTATGGCCTGTATAATGGCCTCAAGTTTTGTTGTTCCCAATGTTCAAAAATTTTCCAAGGAAAGGCTTGATAAAGCCTTGTATTGAGACAAAAATATAGGGGAATGAAGGAGAGTAAATGCTTACCATCATGCACCTCCAAAAGAGGCTCTTAAGCCTGTGACTGAGGGCTTCATACAATGCCTCAAACTATGTCCCTCATGGCACCTCAGAGAGGGAGAACAAAAAGAAAAATGAATACAAGGAAATATTAGAAAATATATGCCAAGCCTGCAACCTTGAAGGCCTTTTTTTGCTTTCAAAATGAAGAGGAGAGCCACAAAATACTTTAAAAACAACTTACCAGGTCTATGTATGGAGGAATTGACCATTTTGAAGGAAAAAATCTGAAGTTTCAAGCTGAAAACCCTAGTCTATGGCGGCGCTCTTTCTCAGTAGAGCCTTCTTCCCCAAAGTCACAAGTGCAAATGAAATGAATTTAGGGTTTTCATTTTGAGTTTTGTTCTACGATGTTACCCTAATTCAACTTAGGGAGAATATTGCATGCCTTGTGAAATATTAAACTTAAATTACCTTAGTTCCTTATGAGGCCGAATTTCCCTAGGTCGAGCTTGGTGTTTTTCATAGGACTTTTTAGAGTCTAAGTCTAGGATAGGCTTTGATTTTTTTTTTAAAGAAATCCCAAATTCCTTAGTATTTGCAATTGATTTTGAAGAAATCAGTTAAATGTGAATGTTGAAGTTGCTCATGTCTTAGGTAAGAATTACCTTAGACTTTGTTTTCAATTGATTTTGTAGAAATCAATTAAAATAAATGATGGAGATTATTAATGTTTTTATATTTTTTTCTAAGAAAAATCAAATTTGTAATGGAGAGATAAGGTATTTTTTCTGCAAATATTTTTAATCTTTATTGCAAAAAATAAATCAATTTGGAGGAAAAATTAAAACTGCATGTTTCTATAAAGCAAAAGATAAAACAATATCCTACAAATTGTTTTATTCTTTTTGCTATTTTTAGTAGATAGGTGATTGCTTTTTCTCTTGGGCGAATTTGAGTTGCATGGAGAGAAGATAAGGTTTTTTTTTCACCTTAAAAGCAAAGCGGGCCTATTTTTAGGTGCTTTTCAACATGGACATGCAAAGAGTGAGAGTTTTCCATTTTAGTTACTCATTTTGGGGTAGTTTTAGATGCTTTTTTCAAAGCTTTCTTCCTGAGCTCAAATTAGGGTTTTGGATCTTTTATATTTGGAAGAAAAACTTAGAGTTTTTCTAAGTTTAGATTCATTGTTTCTTCCTCTCATGCTAAAACAAAGAGTTTTGTAAGCAAAAATTTGTACCCAAACTTTTGATACTCCTTCAATTGAATAAAGCAACATTCCTATTTCTTAATTTTTGTGTCATTTGCAGTTATAGTTTGATGTTATATTGTGATTTATGTTTACAAAATCCTTGTTATGTCCTAAAATTGTAGTTTTGATGCAAAAAGTTCATAAAAAATAGGTTTCATGTTGTGTTTAAGCCTGAATCTTCATGCAAATCAATTATGTGTTGAGGGTTCATGAGGGATTGTGAAGTATTGTTGTTTTCTAAGAGTTGTTTGTGGGAAAAAACCAAAGTCATCATTAAGTTCTGAAAATCACTTTAAGTCATAGTTTTCATTTCAGTTATCTTTCTAACTCTTTCCCTCAGAAAATAATTTAGGATAGGATTATCATTCGAAGAACTAGCTCACTCTGGAGATTCCTTCTTCATTCAGATCACCCACATCTAAAGAAGGTTTCCATGTGTCAATAGATAGTTAAGTTTTCTGCAAATTTAACATAAGGTGCATATCTGATTGATAACAGGTTGATTATGAATTGAGTTAATTTGATTATGTAAATGAAAAACTAGGTTAACTATCAATCTACAAAAAACTGACATGATTTCAGGAAAACAAAAAACTACAACACAAAAATAAAAGAAAAAATCAAAGTGCAGAGACAAAGGAACCTAGCATGTAAATTGGGCCTAAAATTTCCTAGTCAAGGGTGGTGGTGCCCTAGAATGGAGAATGTTTATTTTTAGAATCTATGAACAGGTCTCAGTAGGTCACAATTTGTAGGTTCTTCCTTCTTGAATGCAACTTCAAAACTTTGTATGTTGATGAATAATTCCTCTTTCCATAATTAGTTGAAGTAGGAGGCTTGAATGCTTGATCTTACAATTAGGTCTTCAATCCTCTTCCAAATCCACTTTAGATATACCACTTACAAAAAAGAAAGGGGATAAAGGGTTGTTTCATATAGGGGCTTGCCTAAGTCAAACCCTGATTTGGTGTTTCCACCTCCATAACGACTATGATGATGTAAAGTGTTTACTCTCGATCAAATAGAGGAAAATGGATTAAAAGGTGATAAATGACAAGTGTTGCAACTTATCACTCAAATATGCTTTCCTTGATGGAATGAAGTCATGGTACTCATCTCATACAAGGAGAATTAGATGCTTGATTGAAGTCCTTGCAAGTGTTAGTACTCACAAAACATGAACAATCTTACTCATAATATTGATGCATTGCTAATCTTGAATCTTGACTTATGAAAAATATTGTTAATTCTACTCTTGATTTATTTTTAAGGATGCACAATTAGAATTCAAATTGCCTAGGTGTTTAAATGGTGAAAAAGACTTGTATTTATATGCATTTATTTGTTTCCCATAAAATTAATTGTAAAAAGTTGGCAAATGAATTTAGATTTTCAAATGTAAAAATACTGACAATAACATTTTTAAAATTGGGCCAAAATAGGCTGGTCAAGGTGATGGTGCCCTAGACCAGACCTATTTTGGGGCTTTTGTGATCATTAAACATATATTTAATATTAATTCTCAATTCATCTCGATTTTCCAGAAATGATATAGGCAAATTATTAGCATAATTAGGCCTAGGAACATAAGGAGGAGCTAGACCTAAAGTAAAATTATCAAGGTAGAGAATTTATGATGCTACATGGGTACTTTTTACAATATCCAAAATTTACAAGTTGGCAATCAATTCTAAAATTCTCAATGCCTTTGAGTATAATAGTATAATTAGAGTTTACTCAAAAAAATTCTTTTTTTTGATAAATTGAGCATATAAATAACAAATTAAATCTTAAATAGATAGGAAAAGTACCAAAACCCAACACATACAAAAATGCTTTGATAACAACTAATATTAAAACCAAACCAAACACAATAGATAAAGTGATCAACTAAGAATCTTTCTAATAAGAAAGCTATAAAATTGGACAACCAAATCCAATAGAATGAGCTTATGATATGCAAATACAAATTATAGGAAACAAATTGTAAGTGAAAATAAGCTACTTCAAATTAAATTACAAAATAGTTCTAAAATTATTTGCATTACTTTATGAAGAGATGATATTTCTAGAAAAACTTAAACTAAGAACATATTAATAAGCATCATTTAGCCATGACACATGTTGAATCAAATTATATCTTGGAATATCTTTCAAATTAGGAGACTACAACTAACTAGGTTAGGTGGATATGCAAAAGTCATAAATTAAAACATTCTAAATGAAGTGGAATGTGAGATGAAATATTGAAAAACTAAAGAAAATATTATTTACAAAAATACAATGCACCCTACATATCCTTTATCAAAGAAACATTTTTCAACCTATAGATTCATTTAATGAAAAAATTAATCCAATAAAAATTAAAAATCTATCGCGGAGACACAATGAGTTATGGTATTTGATTTTGCTCCAAGTTCAAAGCTTTTTGGCCATCATGGTGGTCTTTTTTGTATTTGACTATAAATTCAAATGACAAAATTATTTAAGAACTTTGAAGATATTTCTATCAATTTGAAGAATAGAAAAAATAATTGATTGAAACTTCATTGCCTTTAACAAGGAGATAATATTTATAGACAAACTTAAACTAAGAACATATTAACAAGTATCATTTGACCATGACTAGTGTTGAGGTGTTGACTCAACTTATATCGTGGAATATCTTTCAAACTAGTAGACTACACCTAACTAGGTTAGGTGGATATGCAAAAGTCATAAATTAAAAGATTCTAAATGAAGTGGAATGTGAGATGAAATAAGAAAAATTATAGAAAATATTATTGACCAAAGTGTAACACATCCGATATATCCTTGAACAAAGTAACATTTTGTAAACCTCTAGATTCATTTAATGAAAAAGTAACCCAATAAAGAATAAAAAATATATTATGTAGAGACAATGAATTATGATCTTTGATTTTGTTCTAAGGTTAAAGATCTTGGCCAAAATGGTGGCCATTTTTTGTATTGGACTATAAATTTAAAAGACAAAATTATTGAAGAAATTTGAAGATATTTCTATCGAGTTAAAAAATAGAAAAGTTTATTTGGTCAAAACAAGTTCATTGCTTTTAATAGGGAGGTGATATTTATAGACAAACTTAAAACTATGAACAGATTACAAGCACCATTTAATCATGACAAGTGTTGAGATGACTCACCTTATATCTTATAATATCTTTCAAACTAGAAGATTGTAACTAACTAGGTTAGATAAAAATGCACAAGTCTTAAACTAAAAGACTAAATAAAATGGAATGTGAGATGAAATGTAGAAACACTATAGAAAATGAAATTAACCAAAATACTAGTCACCTTCTATATCTTCTATCAAAAGAACACTTTGTCAATTTAGAGACTCATTTAATGCAAAAAATAATTCAATAAAATAATAATAATTGTAGAGACAAGATGAGCTATGGTCTTTGATTTTATTCCAAGGTTAAAGCTTTTGGCCAACATGGTGGTCATTTTCTATATTTGACTATAAATTATAAAGACAAAATTATTCAAGCACTTTCCAAGATATTTCTATCAAACTAAAGAATATAAAAAATTCTTTGACTAAAACAAGTTTATTGTCTTGAAGAAGATGAGAGTTATTACAAATGTTACAAATATATTGTGGGAGACATGATGAATTGCACTCCTTTATTTTGTTTCATGGTTAAAATTTTTGGTCAACATGAGGGTCATTATCAATTTCAAAAAATAAAATTATTTAAGATGTTTCTCTCAAATTAAAGAACAAGAAAAGTTTATTTGATTAAAACACATTTATTACCTTCAATATAATTACTTAAAAAATTTAAAAATTGTATATAGCAAACACTTCAATAGATAGTTATTACGTTGATAGTTATTATGTTAATAGTTATTTATTATTTATTATTTATTATTAATGTAATAAATTTATTATTTATTTATTGTTAATAGTTATTTATTATGTTGATAATTACGGGAGAGGGCTAACTACAATGGAGCATGGAGCAAATGTGAGCGTGTTAACAAAAACAAATTAAAATATATTAAAGTGTCAACATATATTAAAATTAAAATATTTTAAGATGCCCACATATATTAAATTAATAATGAAAATATTATTTGTTAGAAAAAATTTCATATATATATTTTTAATAGTTTTTAAAGACATTTTTAATTAAGAGGATTAAATTATAAATTATATATTATATCAATTAATTTATATTCATTTTGTGATACATTTGTTTTATGAAATTAATGTATAATAAAATTGCATATAGCCTTGAGTTATCTCTCAGCGACATCTTTTAGATAGATGTATTTAAGATATTTATACTAGTTATTTATTTATTATTTCTTATATTGATAGGTATTTATTATGTTGTTAGTTATTACGTTATTAGTTATTTATTTTTAATTATTTATTATTAACATAATAAATTTATTATTTATTTATTATGTTATAGTTATTAAGTTGATAGCTATTATGTTAAATAGTTAGTTATTATGTTGATAGATGTAATTCTACAATGACAACGTAACATATCAAATCCATCAAAGTAGAGTGATTTTTTATTGAAAAAAGAACATCACAACATTCTATTTTCATTGTTTAATTACAATGATTTTTATTTTTTTCATCTATATATATTATATAATAATATTTTATTCATTTTAAATTTGATAATTAAAAATAAAATAGATATTTTATTTATTTTAAATTTGCTAAAATAAAATAGATGCCTCGATATCTAGATTAAAATTTTCTAGCAATGGCAAAACATTATATAGCTCATTAATACTGCAACGAAAACCTTTTCCAAGAAGTTGACCATAGAAAGAACGTCAAAATTTTAATAATGTTGAGGGGAGACAAATAGCAGTTGATCTCTACACCCTAAATTGTCGGTAAAAGACCATGACCTCAAGCGGCGCAAGCCACGTTAGAGCGGGTGGGCACATGGTGGTCCCGCTGTTAGGGAAGCACATGGACACATGCACCCACAACGCTGCTTCTCACATGCCCCTCGTTCCACCGTATAAGTGGCCCACAAACCTAAATTATATTACCTAGGTTCGAGCACTCACCGAGGATCCCTACGTGGACAAACATTAAGCCGATCCGAAACGCAGATAGAGGAATGTGGTGAAAGACGCGCGCTCTGACACGTAGGCAAAATCCATGGGAAAAAGGATAAGATACAGAAGCACCTGGGAGATCATTGCTTTTATAACAATGGTGATTGAGATACAGGATCAAAAGTAGAACTGCATTGGGGTCTATTTATACCTCAGTATCACTGCGCCACCTCAAAAGACAAGAGAAGGAACTTCTAACTTCTGCTTTTTATTGCTGAACGAGTGGTCGAGCTTTCAAATCACACCCAAGTAACGAAGTCTCAAATTAGAGCATTTAGCTCTGTTAATGAGCACGGAAATGGCGTGTATTTCGTGCCCTTATGGACTGGCTTACCGTGGCTCGATCCTCCGGCCTCTCCTTCACAATACAGTAGCCATCATTAACAGAAGACATGTTGGGTTGTCCAATTTGTTGCTAAGCGGTGGCTGTGCGTTTTCTAGAAGAAAGAGGAGGTTGGGGAGGGTGTGTTTTGTGCTCAGCGAAAATGCCCAACAAGAAGCGGAGACGGGAGATGAGGGCGCGTCTGTGCAGAGTATAGAATTTGCCGAGAGTTTGACGAAAAGTGTGGAGAACGGAGCTGAGAAATTGACGGAAAGGGCCGCGAGGAAAAAGGCGGAGCGCTACACTTATTTGTTTGCGGCGGTGGCTTCCAGTCTTGGAATTACCAGCATGGCCGCCGGAGCTGTTTACTCCAGATTTGTTTGGCAAATGCAGGTCCCGCGATCGAATCTTACTTCTTCACGTTTCTTTTCGTTTTCCTTTGTTTTTCCAGTAAAATATGGAATAAGATTCCCAATATTTTAAGTGTTTTTGAATTTTGGTTTCGTGAGTATATATGCGGTTGATTGTTATTAATATTTTATTTTATTGTAATTCAAAAATCTATTTTACTTTATTGTTTCTGTTTTGGTACTTCTGATTGGGGTTTTGCTCTAACTGTTTTTTTCTTTTTTAATTTGCAGGGCGAGGATGTTCCTTTCACGGAGATGTTGGGCACATTTCTATTTGTAGCAGGAGCCACGGTATGAGTGCACATTGACTGCATTGGTGTATTAGCGTTCTCAGTTGTGAATTTGAGTTTTGGGTTCCCTGTGCTTATTTGGACCTATGACAGATTATTGAATTCTAATCCTCATCAAATCTCAAATGCATAGTGTTTGTGCATGTTGTTGAAACCAGCCTCTGGCTACAGTTTAAAACTTTGAGACTTTGGCAAAACGTTATGTTATTGAGTGTTTGAAGGAAACAATCTATGGGGAGAGGTGTTGGGAACATGGGTAACTTAGTTTAAATGTTTCGATTTAGTGCCTGTATTCGCCTTCTCAATCTATGGATTTGGATTCTGTGTGTATGTAAGCAGCTGTGTGTGTGTATGTAAGCAGCCGCGAGTCCTCACATATTGTTTTTATGTCTTTTACAAAATCCCAAATGCTTCCTGTTCAGACATGTTGCCTGCACACTGAAGCTTGCCCCTGACCAGCGTTTGAATCCTCAGAGACAGTAGCAAAACATTGGGTAATTTGAGTGTATAAGGCACCCGATTCTTGAAACGAGGTTTTAGATTACACGGGTAACTTAGTTTAAATGTTTTGATTTATTGTTAGTGTGATTTTGAGCTGCTCAGGCTTGGGCTAAAAGGTTGTCCATGCTTAGATTGCTTGAGTTCAAAGCTTGGCTAAGAAATTCTGCTGCATGGAATACACAGTAGGAGCCATAGACTATGCAATTCCAGACCTGTGAACAATAAAAGCGGAAAGGTCTCTGTATAGCCAAGAGGGTTTGCCTGGGATGGTATCTTTCTATTTCACAGCTTTTCGGTAGCTCCTTTGCCTGTGCAGCAATGACTACAGGACTTCAAACTGGCATACATATTTTGAAAACTTGTTGAAATGAACATGTGCTGAATTTTCTACAAGGTTCTGCCTTCCACAAACTTTCTCCTTTTGCTAACTGCTAGTTTAGGACTAATAAGTTTGGAGTAGCATTCGAGGCATGAGTCCTCCCAGCTTAAAATAGAAAACTAAGCTTGTGGGTATGTAACATGCCTTTTTGAACTTTTGCGAGCATGGTAAAAAGAATTCCTCCACCTTGGGACATGACAGCAAACATGGATGAATAAATTGTTGAAAAAGAAACTATTACCTTTTAGCCTGTTTTCCCCTTAGCTTTTCTTCATTATTGTCTATATATGTAGTAGTTAGTTTTCCATTTTGAATGGCCTATTCTCAGATGTGTCACATTGCAGTCTGAAGCCAGTGAATACAATAAGCATTTTCAACACCACGAGTTTTTCATCTTTGACGTTAGATTTGACACTTATTGATGCCGAATTCAACTATGTCTATGCAGGTTGGAATGGAGTTTTGGGCTCGCTGGGCTCACCGAGCTCTCTGGCATGCCTCCTTGTGGCACATGCATGAGGTATAAAATCGATGTCATTACAGTTTAGACCATGGTGAATTCTCTATGCAATTTACCAAATGAGTTCACTTCAATTAGTCTCTTCTCATTGAACATCCACTTTCTTTGGCAGTCTCATCACAGGCCTAGAGAAGGACCTTTTGAGCTGAACGATGTATTTGCTATCATCAACTCTGTTCCTGCCATTTCCTTAGTAGCTTATGGATTCTTTAACAAAGGCCTTGTGCCAGGCCTTTGCTTTGGTGCTGTAAGAACTGCTTTCTATCTTGTGTGCTGCTAAGCTAGAAATTTGAATTTTGTTCAATTGAATATACTGGGATGACAAACAATATTATGCAGATTTACTCCATAACAAAGTTAATATCATTTTAAATAATAGCATTTTAGGCATGTTAGTATCAATCACACCATGCCATGGAATTTTTTCTTCCAATTTGTAGATTTGATTCAGTAACTGACCCTCATGGGATCAATGATGTCTGACAGACCATTTTATGCTTTTTACAGGGACTCGGTATTACGTGTTTTGGTATGGCATATATGTTTGTCCATGATGGGCTTGTTCATCGACGTTTTCCTGTTGGGCCAATAGCTGACCTTCCGTACTTGAACAAGGTAGCAGCTGCACATCAGGTTTGTCCTTAAGAATCATCCCCTCGTAGTTTAGGAGGTCTATCTCTATTGTTCACCTTTGCATAGAGATCTTTGACAGAGAATGAATAGATCTTACATTAAGTTGTGTAATTGCAATTTGCAACTGCAGCTTCATCATGCAGACAAGTTTGATGGTGTGCCATATGGTCTCTTCCTTGGACCTCAGGTTGGTTGCTTCTTAATTTGTAATTGTTTCATTGAATTATTTATATAGTTAAGATTTTGTATGCAGGGAACTGAATTGCTTATTTGGATGAGTTGGCTTTTACAGGAACTAGAAGAGGTGGGTGGTGCCGAAGAACTAGAAAAGTTGCTTAGTAGTAAAAGAAAGTCCTCCAGAGCCCCCACTGAAGGCAAAGAGGCTTAGCAATGATCACTCTGATTATTTGTTGGAGTTACTTCCGTGGGGGTTTCCAGTCTCTTATTTTGGAATACCTACTTATTAAGAGATGTTAATTTTGACACAATGAGAATATGTTCTGGTATATCCAAAATAATATTTGAGACAGAGTGTGCAAGAAAAGTATGAGTCAATGTTGTTAACAGAGATGATATAGTGGATCTCTGCCAGAATGAGTTTAGAGAGAGTCTTCATCATTTAGTTTGTGTCAATGCGAAAAATCTCTGGCATGTACGATATGTATTTAGTATAGTTTTATCACATTTGCCCTAGTTTCTCAATCCCTGTTTTCAAGGGTTGTAAAATCTTTCTCTGGGGTACAATGAGTAATCCCTTGAGGAGGTTCGGCTTTTTAGCCTGGGATTTGCTCCGTAAAGAAACTTCTGGAAAATAAATTGAAGCATGGAAAGGAGATTTTGAACACGTGCTGTAGATTTTACATCAGAAACAAGAATGAAAATTTTAACTATTTAGTTACTAATTATAGCATAAAATATATATACGACTGAATAAATCCATGGTTTGATATAATGGGTATAAAAGAGATTGGATCTAGTAAAAGCTAATAATCTTGCTCTTGGATAGTTATGGATATTTGGGGAATATAGTTCACATGTATTGCAATTCAAACAGACTTTTCTATTCTAGAACTAAATTTCAGAGCAGCCCTTTACACGGCCCCTATCACGTTCTTTCAGTGAGAGGGCACACAATACTATGCTTTCTTTGCTAGATACCGTGCACCAGGAAATTTCACAATCATGAATTGACTCGAGTTTTCTTTTTTCGAACACTTTATGTGCATCAGCTATGCATAATGTGTGAACTTTAGCAGAATGTGGCTGTTGCTGGTGCATAACTTGAACTGGATCATTTACATTAATACAGTGTAAAATCTGTGACCATGTACAAGGGAGGGACTACAGAATGGCTTAGAGGGATGGTATTGCACCAAGATGGGATTTGTCATTTGTTCATTTACAAAACTATTACTATAATGAACTTCAAAACAAAAAATATATAGAGCGGACCATTAATTCTGTGGAGTTAAATCCTGTGCATCAAGAGCTACAAATAATGATCTCTTGAAGTGGGGATCAACATGAGAAAACTTGTTAGAGTAAATTTTGACCTGTAGTACTGAACAATTTTTTTTTCTTCTAAAATCCAACTTTTCTGGGCATGGGACAACGAGATTCTGTGTTGTTTTTGTAAATTTTTCATTCAGTTCCAAAATCAACCTTTTGGGTAAGGAATAGATGACAATTCTTTTCAATCCCACTAACTTCTCTCAACAAGATGATGATGACGATGATTTTGAAAAAACTTAAGTGCAATAGTAATACAATTCTTATAAATAGAAAGTAATTGACCATAAAGTCTAAGAGTGGTGAAGGGCATAATTCTTCAATAGATTTTAACAAGAAACTGACACAAGATTAATTGTTCAATAATAAAATCTAAAATAAAATACGGAAAAGACTTTACTACAATAGATTCAAGAAGGTTTTTTTACAAAATGAAGATTTTTTATGGAAGCATGAAGAAATCTATTAAGTCTCAATAAGAGAAACTACCGAGATCCAAATGTTATAATATGGTGTGAATGAAAATTTATCGATCCAAATGTTACAGAATATGGTGTGAGTGAGAAATTATCAATGAGGGAAAGCCTTGAGAACAAATTTGTGAGAGAGCTGCTTTCAAAATTTACTATGGAAAAAATCAACAAAAAGAACACTTAAGAAAACTTAGTTTGTTATTTTTAAAGAGAGTGAAGAGAGACATTTGAAAATATAAGAACATATTGGTGTCGGTTCAATCATCATTGGAGCCAATAAGAAATCACATTGAGAAGTTTCAACATTAATTTACAACTAGTGTGGGGGCACTAACATTAGCACACAGGCATTGGAGAGAGAGTTGGCCTCTAAAAAATGTAATTGAAATATGAGGAAATGAGGTGAGATGTTTGAATAGACTTAAAGTTTAATAGAATAATTACATTTGACACAATCTGGCAGTTTGGATTGAGTAAGGCTAACCTAATTCATTAGGTATAATTTAAAATATGTTACAAGAGTAGATATTAAAATGAGAGCAATTCATAGTGTAGAGATTGCAAAGAGTGCAATTTCTATTTTTAAGTTCAATTCTATAGAATATTGGTAAATTCAAATATTATTTAAGATTGTAAATTTACAGAAGTAGATTGTTTAAATTTATAGAAGTGCTTTATATTTTTGCAAATGATAATCACACTTATAAAGCAAACAAGACTAAAAGAAAACAACCTTATTAGATAATAAAATGCTTAGGTGCGAGACATTGGTGACATGATTCACTTGGTGAATGTAGTATAAGACTATGAAGTATATCACAATTTTGACGATGTTCCATCATTAGCAATAAAATACATTTTAAAATTTGAAGTAGTTTTACAGAGTCATAAATTGCATGCGTTACAGTTTTAACTTTCCATTTTATGCTCATTTTAACATCTGTCCTTGTAACATGTTTCAAAACCCACCTTAGTCCTCTTTCCAAATCTTTGTCGAACCAAAGTATCAATATCATGTGTTCTAGCTTGTTTTCTTTTAATTAATGTCATTTTATATGTTTATCACCTCTTGACACATTATTATTTCGATCTCGTCTCAAATGTTGTTGCAATCATGCACATATCTTCACAGTCATGCTAATCTCCCATCAAATTTTAAAAATAAAAATAATAATGATAAATCATTTCCCTCCTTGTTTATATTTTTGTTTTATTTTGCATCAAGACATATTACTTATGAACATCCTTCTAATGTTATTATGTGTTCCATTTGTTTCCAACTAAATTATTGGTGTAATTGACCTATCTTATTACTTTTATTAACACTGGGCTTATCAAAACATCTATTTCTCCTCATAACGTTGATTCCATTATGGATATTACATCACTACTAATACATTATATTCAACTTTAGTTGTGCTTCTTATCAGATCATTTTTAATTGTGCTTCTAATGATCTTGATGTTGCACCACCAAAAATAGTTCCCCTTGTGAATGCCATTTTAAATGTGAAATATAGTCGTAATCTAGACCATTCGTTATAAGAAGAAACAATATTGTTTTTTCTTTTTCCTAATGCCTACCACACATTATTCTTCTAGATCTAATAGAAATGTGTGTTTTTTCTTTTTCCTAATGCCTACCACACATTATTCTTCTAGATCTAATAGAAATGTGTGACAGCAACTCTACATTATATATTTTGGCTAGTTGTGACAATTACCATCCTTTTACCAACATTTTTCCACACCCCAACAATCTACTTACCTCTGAGCACATGCAAACAACAATTTCTCTTTCACAAGTCGTATTCCATATTCATTCATAGAACTTGTATTTGGGCACAAGCATGGTATATCCTTCTAGTTTTACGTGTTATTATCCTATAATTCTTCTAGATTTGCAATTCATTGCAATAGCAACTTTCAATACGCATTCAAAGATGCCTATTCTACTTCTACACCTTTTATTTTATTTGGCATTTTTTCCGTGTTGTTTTAGATTTGGTAACACAAATTTGAAAAGAAATGCCTATTAGAGTTCCTACGTTGTAGCATTTCTTCACACGCCGTGGTATTCCTCACGCTACTATCTCAATAACTATTACACTATTTTGTTTTATTCACTATACCTTTTTATTCTTGTGCTTATAGCACTCATTATGATATTCTAATCTCACTTTATTGTTGCATAAAAGCATTCACCATACTTTTGGTCACATGCCACTCTTCAATCTTCAATGCTACCTTTCAGCCTATGTTAGAGCATGTTATTCCTCATGCCATATTTATTGCTGATTGTGTCATTCTAAATATGTTTCTTTTTTGATCAATTTGAAACTAGCAGCATTTTAATTTTATAATATGCATAGGGTTAAGAGTAGTTGACTTGTATCTATCTAAACTCTTAAACAAGTTATATGATCATTAATATGGCTAGATATCATGTGTCTACGTAAGTGGATTTTGATCACAAGATTTGAGGAGAAAATGTATCTTTTAAACAATATGATGCTTTTGTGTTTGAATCAAATTAAAGATAGATCACCACTAAAATAATTATATGGCTAAGCACCTTGTCAAAGATGAATATATGAAAGTTCGATGGCAAGGATCTAACCAATTGACTTTGCTAAATGAAGTAGTTCTTTGATCTTCATCATGTTTCATGTCAACATAAGGTTGCAATTGCATTCTTATACTTGGAACCAAACCAATTAATTCGGTATTATTGGCTATGTGAAGAGTAAAAATAAGGGATTTGTAGTTCATCATATCATCCCCAATCAAATGGAAATATTGAGGTAGTCAAAAAATGTTTAAAGGGTTATCTCCGACTTGGATAAACAAGAGAAATGGGTGCAATGATAGCCATTAGTAGAATTATTGCATCCACAACATTTTAGTTTAGTTTTACATACACTTACGTTAAGTGGGTGGCACCAGGGGTTAAATTTGATGGCCGTATGGTCGTATTTAGTCATTTTAGCTATAAAATACAATTAAAATTTTAGGAAGACTGTATCACTTGAAAGGCAAAAATTTAGTTAAACTGTCAAAATTTCTATGTAATTATTCGTATATATGTTTCTTCAATCTACATATATTTTTCTTAGAATAGATAACCTTTAATATTTGAAAGGCAACTTCAAATAAATGACCATCACAAAAAAATTGCTTGACAGGAGGGTCGACCGTCAAATTTAAGCCCTAGGTGGCACACACACACACTCACTCACACATAACTCTTTGTCTTAGACACTCTTAGGCTAAGCACATGCACATTTTATTTTTATTTGACTGCCCGATGAGGTCAATACACCAAAATGTGAGTTTGACTACTTTGACAATGCAATCACCCCCTTTCCCCTATCCTAGATGTAGGTTGTTGGTTGATTGACTTCCTAAAATTTGATTATTTTTTAGTTGTGTATTCCTAACCTCTATTTCATCGCTTTAACTATTTCTTCAATTGATTTAATTTTTGTATATATTGATATTTGAGCTCTAGTCTCCCTCCAAACCCGTGGTACCAAAGGGCGTGTTGCGCCAACACCATCGGTCATGTGAAAAGTTTACCAGGTGCATTGCAGTTTATAGGGGGACGGATACCCGACCGATTCTTGTAGTCTAAAAACAAAATGAGCTCCAATTGTACCTTGTTTCTTTTGGAAGCATAGAAGACATCTATGTTAAAATACAAACCTTACCATGATTGTGATAGCATCAAGACTGATTTGACTGATTTTGTTGTGAATCATCTAACATCCAAATTACATCTGTCAAAACTAGAGTCCATGTTCTTTGTTCTTATACATTTTTCTATTAACATAAATCTATTTTCATTTATCATTCATCAGCTCTATATAATTAAACAAATAAAATTTATACTCATTTTTACTAATTTAATTTACACATATTCATAGATAATTTTAATTTTATATCACAGTCACAATCTACAAACACTGTGGAACTCAAATTAAATTTGTCCATAACCATAATGGACTTTTAAATTTCAAGCATGGTATAATAATGTCTAAAGCGTTCACTTTAAAATGACACAAGTTATCAATACAATCAATGAAACCTCATGGAGGCAGACAAAGACAAGACATAGCTATTCTTTTGATGACACCATATATTAATCACCCATCAGATCTCTTAGATTAACAATGCATTTAATATGATGCAATAGAATCTTTGAATCCAATGATTAAGATTTTTTCTCTCTAAAATAATGTTTGAGATGAGTATTGATTTGGTAAATGCCCGTCCATTTGATTTCCTGACAGACTTATATACAAGACAAATGAAATGGGCGGTTGTCAAGGAAAAGTTCATACAATACAAAAAAGTTTTCTTCTGTTGATGGACTTTGATTCAGAAAGTGGGGGGTGGGGGCCCATGAAATGTATTTTGAGTCAATGACCATCATTCAACTTTTGTTGGGGGAGACACTGATTGCAGTTAGTTTGATGCAAACGTGGCCACAAAGCTTGGAGTCATCTCTTCTGAAAAGTTTTTCAAAGACCATTGGGAATGAAAGTAGTTTGATTGGTTGTGTTAGGTACACCATCTCCTTTACCTGTCATGAGTGAGGAATAATACTGGGTTTTCACTGTTCAGTACAAGTAAATGTGTGTTATGAGGTCAGCTTGGAATATTTTTTGATTTCTTACTTGAGTGGGAGATGTCAGACTGAATCTACAGTTCTGTGTGTTAGTTTCACATTAGTTAAGCCTCTTTGATGATGAGTGGAATGATATGATTTAGTTAGTTTTTATGAGACTAAATTAGTGTATGGACTAATTTTGAACTTGTGATTAGTCTATAGGCTACATATAGTATGAGATTTGAGTCTGAAATAAGTCTCACGCCTACAAATCACTATTGACTATTGAGTCATCGAAAAACAAGTTTCAGCTGCCGTTTAATGGTAAAAGCCTCCAAAATCTCACTTACCATGTAAAAGCTAGATAAATATTGACTTTCCAACTAGATAGGAACATTCTATTTCCATTTGCAAAGTTTTTTGTCAATTTGATGACAAATTTCTTTTTTCATTTGCATTGCTTTATGTTTTATATGTGTATGCAAATATTTCAAAATCAGATCATACTTAATTTCTTTAAGGAAAAAATCTAGATTTGTCTAAACTTATTTTATTCCATTATTTAACACTTATTATTGATACAACTAAAATTTGCAGCACATAACATCGATACACACCCATGCACAAACACGTACTCTCTAACATATTAACATACATATAGTTTTCTATGGATGTAATCCTTGAACGCTTTTAGGTACAAGTGCTACTTGATATTAATTTTGATTAATTTGGTTTATTTTTTAGTCTTAGTTTATTGAGGGTAGGTATTAAGTGTGTTGGTTTTTGGGGAGTTCAAATGTATCAAAACACATCTTTTTTTTTGTAATCATATAATTTTTATTATTTTGTATCAGTGAAGATATCTATGAAATTTTTGTGACTTTCAAAGTTTCATTGTTTTAATCTTAACAATTTTAAAAAACCCCAATAATTTAAAAACTAAATTCAGAGTACTACAATTTTTGGTCTTATCACATCTTTCAATTTTGAGTGTAAGAAATTCAAATTATTCGTCAAGTTCAAATTTAATTGATTTTGTGAGGAAAAAAAAAACAATTATTAAATTTGAATGATTCAATTAATATCAGAACATAAAGGAGGGGTAATTTTTTTATTAAAACAAGAAGTACAAAGCAAGGGCACTACATAGCCCTATCAAGCTCCACCAAGTGATCCAACTATTGAGATAGATCTGGAGGTAACTGACCCCGGTCCACCAGATTCCAATCATGAATATGATCAGAAGCCCATTTAGCCAAACAATCAACAACACCATTCCATTCTCTAGGAATATGAGTGAAAGTAACACACTCCAAAGAAGCACAGAGGTTGAGAATCTGATAAACAATCAAAGCCAAATGCTAGCTAACATCATCTAACTGTCGTTTATTCAACAAGTTCACACAACTTGGGAATCAGACTCGCATATGATCCTTTGCCACCCCAATTGACTTCCACGCTCCACAACAAATAAAATGGCCTGAGCCTCCATTAAATTATTAGTATGAAGACCCTTATAAACAAAGAAGATAAACTGAACATCTCTAGAGCTATCCCGACCAACACCACCAATTCCAGCATGATCAAGGTTTCCTCGAGAAGAGCCATCCGTGTTGATTTTTAAGACTCCCTAAGGTGGAGGAGACCATCTCCCCTCCCTATTCACCTTCAGGGTAGGATGTCTACATCTGTTGTGCATGAGCTATCGTTACTGAGGAGGAAGATGAAGACGGTTACAACAACCAATATCACAAGGATCCGTTGATGCTATCAAATCACACTTAGCCGCAACAGTTTCTCCCAAAGAATGCAAAATTTTCCACCACAAGCGAGGGCCCACCAACATCACATCCTGAAAAATTTGGCAATTCCTTTCCAACCAAAGGTTCCAAATAATAAAGGATGGGCCAAGAGCCCAAGCAGCTTGAAGAAAGGAAGTAGAAACATAGGCCCTACCCCATCAATCCACAAACTCAGCCAAAGCTAACCTTGCTACTAAGTTGTGTGTTGAGGTGTGTTGTTGATTAGAACAAATATTTGCAAAAGTAAATTAGGTTTAGTTCATTAAGTATAATAAACTTATAATCGGCGGATTTTGGAATGATGGCTTTCGACTGTTCTTCCTGCCGAGCTAGGGCGTCCGTGCCCTAGCTTGTTCCCTGCCTACTACTTGTTCCTGCACTGGAAGGGGGGTCTGTGCATGTTTCTGGGGGTGAGGGGTGGCGTCTTCTTTTCCTACTGCTTCTATTTGTCTCTGCCTTGCATGTGAGGGCGGATCCTTGGTGTTAGTTGCGCGTTTGGAGCTATTGGGAGCCGCGGGGGTGTTGCGTGGAGCAGCCCTTTGGGCCTGGTTTCTCCTCCTTGTGCGGCCTCTTTTTGGAGGTGCATCTTCCCTGCTTTTCCTAAATCTTGTGGTGCGTGGTAGCTGGGGTTTCTTGATACCCTTGCTTTGTTTTTATTTTCGGGGGTGTGTTTGCCCATTGTGGCTTGGGTTAAATGTTGTCTGGGGAGACCTTGGGTGCTGGCCCCAAAATGGACTTTCGATCTGCGATTGGTGCGAAGTCCCCTACGCATGCCTCAAAATTTTTCAATAATAGTTTGTTTTTGTTAGATCCGGGACTAGATGGAGTGGGCTCATCTAGTGTGGCTCGGATCACGAAAATCAATGGTTGCTTGGAACGTTGCAAGGATAGGCCGAAACTAGTCATCCCATTGGAGATGGTTGCAGAGGATATTGAGTATTTTTTGAGGCACTCTTTTTACTGCAAATTCTTAGGTATGCGGATATCGATGCAATTTTTAGAGTCTTGGGCCCGACGGACCTGGATGCCGGAGGGTGAGATGGATATAAAGCTTCTGGCGAATAATTATTTCATGGTTACCTTTGATTGCATGGCGGATTGTAACAAGGTTTTTGAAGGGGGCCCCTACTTCTATAACCAAGTTGGTTTGTTTGTTAAACCGTGGCATGTTGGTTTTAACCTTGCTAAGGAGCTTCCGACTCGGGTCCCGGTGTGGGTTCGTCTTCCACGGTTTCCTGTGGAATGCTAGCGGGATGATGTTTTGCATTTGTTGGGGTTGATGCTCGGGAAGCCAGTTGGTTCTTCACAACAGACTCAATTTAAAAAGGTGATAACCTTTGCCCGTATCTGTGTGGAAATTGACTTAAGTAAGCCATTACCAGATTCTTTGGATATGTCTGTGGGTCCTTATTCTTGCGTGCAGTCGTTGGATTATGAAACTCTCCCATTTCGATGTCATCTCTGCCATGAGTACGGTCACCTACAGCGAAGATGCCCAAGGGCTAGGCCTGTGGAGCCTCATACTTCTCAGCCTACTCACAACCCACCTAGGGAAGATAAGGGAAAGGATCCCATTCCCGGGGATGGGGTTGGTCCAGATGGTTTTGCCCCTGTTAGGAATCGCAATAGAAACCGAGGTCAAAAGAGGACCTTGAATGAAAGACAAGATGAAGAATGTTTTAATAGATTCGAGATTTTGGATGATCTTGGCCAGCAGGAATTGAATCCGAGCTTAGTTAACTTGGATCAGGGTGTTGTGTGTTCTGGGTAGGAGGATCCTCTTTTTGGGGTTTCTCAGGCTACACATGATTCTAGAGCTTTGCAAATGGTAACCGACCCTCAAATGGATGTCCAGGTGGAGTCGGTTTCTTCTTTGGAAATGAAGAAGAGTGGGGGAGACAACTCTACTCTGGCTGTCCATGCAAGTTCAGATGCAGGAAAGAATCTCAAGTCTTCTCCTTCTCCTTTGGGTCTACAACAAAAGGATCTCAAAAAAGGGTTGGGGGAGAAATCTTCAAAGCTTGGCAGGAAAAAAGATTTGGAGAAGATTAAGTTAGCTGGGGAAACTCTGGTGGAGTCAGGGTCGGTTAAGACTTTGGATTCACACTTCTCAAGCTCTCTGAAATGATTGTTCTATCATGGAATGCAAGGGGCTTGAACAACAGCCCTCGACAAAAGGTTGTTCGTGATTTGGTTAGAAGTCAATCTCCTGATGTTTTGTTCCTGCAGGAGACTAAGTTATCTGTTGAATGTATGCTTGGTTTATCTCCTAAGTTGTGGAGAAGAGGTGAGTGCCAATGCATTGGTGCTCAAGGCTCTGCGGGTGGAGTGGCTTGCCTTTGGAATCTGCAGAAGATTCGCCCTCTTTGGTGGATGTCCATCAAGTCTTCTATCTCGATGATTGCTTCTTGCTTTGAGACTGGGGAGTCTATCCTCCTCACTAATATCTATGCACCTATTGATTTCCAGGGTAAGCAACTTTTGTGGGCTCATGTTCAATTTGTCCGGAGTATGGTGCCTTTTTATCCTTGGATTATGGCTGGGGACTTCAATGCTATCTCTGAGTTGGCTAAGAAGCAGGGTGGGATTGCTAGGTTGGAGCCTTCTGCGTTGCTTCTTCAGGACAATATTTCTACTTTAAATCTTGTTGATGTTAAGCCTACTAATGGTCTTTTCACTTGGAGCAACTGAAGGCTTGGGGATCACTGCATTTCCGAAAGACTTGACCAGTTTCTGGTGTCCTGTTTTTGGGTTGGTGGCCTATGGTCTTCTAGCTCAAAAATTTTGGATTGGAGGGGGTCTGACCATTGGCCTATCAAACTTGTTGTCTCTTTTGTTTGTGTGCCTCGATCGCCCCCTTTTAAGTTCCAGCTTATGTGGCTACGTGAGCCCTCTCTTCATGATTATATGGCAGAATGGTGGAGAAATGGTAGACCCGCTTTTGGTACGGAAATTTATACTTTTGCAAAGCTTCTCCAATTTGTTAAGTATCAGCTTAAGCGTTGGAACCGACAGTGCTTTGGGGATATTTTTCAAGCCAAGCTTGCTGCCCAAGCTGAGTTGAATAGCATTACGAGGGTGATTAGGGAGGATGGTGTGACTGCTAAATTAATTCAAGAGGAGGCTAAGGCTTTGAAAGTACTTGAGGAGTGTGAATTGCGTGAAGAGATATATTGGAAACAAAAGGCACAAATTGAATGGCTTCAGGAGGGAGATAAGAATACTGCCTTCTTCAATTCTGTCAAGGCCAGGTGACACGGGAATTCAATTTATGTTCTGGTGAAAGATACTAGTGAGACTCTCTCCTCTTTTAAGGATATTTCAGGTGAAGCAGTACATTATTTTGACTCTTTATTTAGGGAGGACCCCTAGGGGGCTCCTGATGAGGAGGCTCAGGTTTTGTCTTGCATCCCTTCGTTGGTTACTATGGAGATGAATGAGCATCTTATGAGTGATATCTCGATGGATGAGCTTGAGGGAACGGTGTTCCAGATGAAGAAAGGGAAAGCTCTTGGCCTTGATGGCTTTCCGGTGGAGTTCTTTCAAGATTTCTGGGATATTATTAAGTTGGACTTATTGGCGGTAGTCTAGGAATCTCAAATGAATAAGCAAATGTTACAGGATTTGAATTCTACCTTCTTGGCTCTTATCCCCAAATGTGATGGGGCGGACAGGTTAAGTCAATTTAGGCCCATTTCTCTCTGTAATGTGATTTATAAAATTATCTCTAAAATCATTGCGGATAGGCTAAAAAGATGGCTCAAAGTGTTGATCCCTGAGGAGCAGAGTGGTTTTGTGGCGGGCAGACAAATTCTGGATGGGGTGGTTATAGCTACGGAAACTATTCATTCTATGGCCATTTCCAATTATAAGGCTATGTTCATCAAGTTGGACATGGTAAAGGCTTATGACAGAGTGCGCTGGTCCTTTCTTCGGAAGATCCTTGGGGCATTTGGTTTTGGGGATGAGTGGATCCAATGGGTCATGAGTTGTGTTACTTCAGTATCCTTCTTTGTTTTAATTAATGGTGAGCCCTCATAACTTTTTAGTGCATCTCGGGGTCTACGTCAGGGTGACCCGATTTCTCCGTATCTGTTCTTGCTTCTTGTTGAAGGGCTCAGCCGGTTGTTGAAAAGGAATGTTGAGATAGGTCTCATTCAGGGGTGGTGATGGGGAGGTAATATTTCCCCACAGTCTCATTTGCAGTTTGTGGATGATACTGCGCTGATGGGTATGGCTACAATCAAGGAGGCTACAAACTTGCGTGTTGTACTGGATGTTTATCTTCTTGCCTCAGGTCAGCTAATTAATGAAGATAAGTCCTCAATCTTCTTCTTCAATACTCCTGGTCCTATCCAGAGGAGGATAGCTAATATCATGAGGTTCCAGATTGGGTCCCTTCCTTTGACTTATCTTGGTATTCCTATCTCTGTCAAAAGGATGCCCAAGGATTCTTGGCAGAGTATTTTGGATAAGTTTCGGACAAAGGTTAACCATTGGACCCACAGATGGTTGTCCTTTGCTGGTAGGGTTGAGCTGATCAAGTTTGTGGTTCAGGCTCTCCCCATTTATAGATGTATGCTCCAGGTGGCCCTGGTTGGTTTTGTTCAAGAACTTGATGCTTTAACTAGACAGTTTATTTGGGTTGGTAATTTATTATCCTCCAAATGGAGTCTGGTTAAATGGGAGGTTGTGTGCAGCCCGAAGCACTGTGGCGGTCTTGGATTAAGGCAGTCTTCTTTGTCTAGGATAGCGCTTGTTGCTAAGTTGTTTTGGAGGTGGTGTGTGGAGTAGGATCAGACCTGGGCCAGGATTTTGTCCCACAAATATTTCTCGGGGATACCTCATATGGGAATTCTCTGTTATCCCTTGGTGGGGAAAGGATCGGTGATTTGGGGTACCCTCAAGAAAGGGGCTGCTCTTGTCAAGGATGGTTTGTTTTGGACTTGCAAAAGTGGGTCTGAGGCTCACTTCTGGTTGGATTCTTGGGATTGATTTCCCCCTATTGTCTCTCAGTTTCCTAATTTTTTTCCCCTTAGTCAAAGATTCATTGCGGCTGGTTGGGTTTGAGTGAGAGATTTTAAGTCGATATCTGCTCATGGCCAATTGATGGTGGCTAGGTGGAAGAATCCTGAGGAGTGGCCTATGGTTGGTATGGAGGAGGAGTGTGCAGATTTGCAATGCATCCTTTTTAGCAGGAGTTGTTGCTTCCTACCAGATGGAGATGTTTTATCTTGGTCCCCCAACCCTAAGGGTGTTTATATTGTTGCCTCTGGCTATCAGGTTCTTTTATCTCACAAGTTGGATGGGATGGAGGTTCGTTGGTGGCAGAGAGTTTGGGATAAGTTTTCTTGGCCGAAGTGCAATTGCTTCATTTGGACTCTGGCTTGGAATAAGTGCTTGACTTGGGACAATATTCAGAAGAGGGGATTTCAGGGACCATCCATGTGTGTGTTGTGTGGGAATGAGGAGGAGGATTCTACTCATTTTTTTTTTTGTTGCTCTTTTTCCTTGAGGTTGTGGCATTTTTGGTGGGAAGCTTGGAAAAGTCCTTGTGTCCATGCTTCCTCCTTGGTGGATTTTTGGAATAGTCTTGGCAAACCTCCCGCTATGGCTTCTTTCTTACAGGACGTGTGGTATGTTGGGCCTACCTTCATTCTCTGGCAGATTTGGTTGGAGCGGAATTGTAGAATCTTCTGAGGTGAAAAGATGGTCATTCAGCAGATTTGGCAGAGAATTTTGTGCATGGTTCGGGAGACGGTGGAAGCTAAGTGTGAGGTGGTGCATCCCTTGGAGAAAGAGGATGCTGCGAAGGTGGAGAGACTGGGACTTCGAGAGATGTCTTTGGCTTCGGCTTGTGTTCGAAGGGGAAGGCAGGTGAGGAAGAAAGTGATGTGAATGGGTAAGTTGCTTCCCCCTTCTGCTGGATTTCTGAAGATTAATACTGATGGCTCCTCAAGGGGAAACCCTGGGCTTGCAGGAATTGGTGGGGTTGGTAGGGATTCTTCGAGGACGGTGGTTTTCTTCTTCTTTGTCTATGAAGGGGTGCAGACTGTCAACCTTATGGAGGGTCTTGCAATCCTCTTCGCTCTTGAATGGGCCTATACTTTGGGATGGAGAAAGGTTATTTGTGAGTCGGACTCACAAGTTTTGGTTAGCTTGCTCAATGCTAGGAAGGTGGCTGATGTCAGTTGGCAGCTGGCTAGGATGGTGCAGCAGATTCTATGGATTAGTTCCTTGATGGAGGTGGTGTCTTTTGTCCATATTCCGAGGGAGTGGAATAGGGTAGCAGATTGCTTGGCAAAATGGGCTTCAGAGTATCTTGATGGCTGGAAGATTGAGAGGTGGGAGCAGATTTCCCAGGAGCTCCGCCGTGATCTGGAAATGATTATTGCTGAAGATGGGAATGAAATTGATGATGGATTATGAATGGCTCCTGCATTGTTTGATTGTTTCCTTTGGGTTCCCTGGGGCTTTGGCCCTTTGCTTTGATGTAATTCTTTGATTCTGATCTTCAATAAAGTTTTTACCCCTTATTAAAAAAATAAAATAATAAACTTATAATCCAATTGGTAAATTAAATATTGTTTGACTTAATTAATCAAGATAACAAATTTAATTATATGAGATAATTAAGTATGAGTGTTTATTTAAATTTTAAGAATGGACTTAATTAAGTTGATAAATAAGATGCCATGATAATTAAGTATGAGTGTTTATTTAAATTTTAAGAATTGACTTAATTAAGTTGATAAATAGGATGTCTTTATTTTATTTAATTAATTTTTTGTTTGAAAGTAATTAATATTCATTATGAATAATATATCAGTCAAATTAAAATTGACTTATAATTTTTATTATAAATTATTTATTGTAAATTTTAAAGATTACAATTAAAATTTAAAAAAAATGATAAAACTAATTCTTGATTTCTTTAAAACAAAAAGTTGAAGGAAAAAATAGTAAATTAGAATTTAATATTCTTTTTATTTTTCAATTCCTTGAAATAGGTATGAATTAAAAATATTAAATTTTAGTCGAGAAATAATTTATTTCCTTACGTTAGGGTTTGAGAGCTTTTTGAAAGGAATCACTTTAATTTTATCCATGCACATACGCATAGAGGATTGCTTGAGATTTTTTTGAAGAATTTGAAGTACTTTTTAGATTCGAGGGTTTTAGCATGTTTATCAAATTTTACGTTGAGCTTTTGAAGACATTGGATTTATTCATTAAAGAATTTACAAAATATTTTTATTTATTAATTAATGGATTAAGATCGATTATAAAATTATGATTAAGTGTTGTTTATATTTTATGTTTGGAAATTATGATTGTTTGTAAAGGAAAAAAATTAGATTTAGAAAGATGAAAAATTTAGAATTTATTATAGGAATCAATTTATAAGAACATCAAAGCGGCTTGCTAGTAAACTTAGATTAGAAGTCCTGTCTGTTGAAAAACCATAATTTCAACATGCGACCAAAGCGACACCCAAGAGGTATGCAGAATCAGATAAGTAAAGATTTCAAAACACCCTACTTTATATCCCAGCCAAACAACATAGCCATCAATCACAAATTCAATCGACCCCATGTTAAAACAAGGGTAGGAAATGGGGCAACAATCAAACAAAACGAGAAGGGTCTCACAAAAAACACAAAGGATTTCTCATCACCCGCTAAGCCATCAACGAGAGATGAGATCATTAAATCGACACAACAAAAGAAGAAATATAACAAGACAAAGAAAACACTTAGAAAGATATTTGAAAAAAATTCGGAAAGAGAGGTATGTCCGCTAGATAGTCTGAAAGATATAATAGAAATTGATGTCTAGGAGAAAACAAAAGAAGATATTGAACTCCTCAAGAATCGACTATCATTTGCAGAATAATAGGCCCCAAAAAAGGAAGAGACACCATAGAAAATTGGGCACACAAAAACTGGAAACAAGATCATGTGATTAAATTTCTACCCAATAGTTTCTTCATTGTAGCCTTCATATCAAGAGAAGATAGGGGTTCAATTTTAAAATGAGGCATCTAGGAAATAGAAGGAAACCCAATATATATGTAAAAGTGGGAACCAAATTTTAATCCGCAGTCTTATGAGCCATATATAGAGGCCAAATGGATCGGATTATATAACATGCCCCTAGAATATTGGTCGAAGGAATGTCTAGAAAAGATTGGAAGATCTTTAGGTACCTTAATAGAAATTGATATTCTCCTACTAGAAAGAAATTCTTAACTTTATGCAAGGCTCCAGATAACAGTGATAAAGCAAATTCTGAGAGATATAAAGCTAAAAGTTAAAACAAGAATTTGGCAGCAAGCAATAGAAATTGTAGAGTAGAAACTCTACTATTTGAAGTGTGGACGAAGAAATCATATAACAAGGACATGCAAGATTCCTCCAAAAACCACAAAGGTATGAAGGAAAAAAGAAAAAAGTGAAAAGAAAGAAGATAGCATTAACACAAAAATTGGAAGCCCTAAAAAGCAGAACACATTGATAAGCCCCCTCAAAAATAAATACAATTCGAGTAGCGGGCACAAAGCAACCGATATGGAAGTCAAGAAAAGGGAAGAGGTCATTAGTGTAGAACCAACTCCGAAACCAAGCATGAATGAAGTCATACAGAAGACAAAAGTAGAAAGAGAAAATATGTTCAAAAGTGAAAATGAAGAGGAATATAATGAACTTGAGATTATAGAAACTAGATGTATTTCTCAGATAGCTGCTTGGATGCTTGAAGCCATCAAGCAAAAAAAGAAGAAAGGGTGAAAAACTAATAAGAAAAGGAGATAAGAACTTGCTCAAGAAAAGGGAATTAAAAGCATCAAAAATTTCTTAAAGGAAACAAAGGGAGGAGAGCACTCCCTCTATAGGGAGCCATGAAACTAATGACATGGAATGTTAGGGGCCTAAATGCCCCTAACAAAAGATGCTCAATAAAGTATCAAATAGAAAAAATGAGATATAGATATAATACTAATGTAAGAAACTAAGATTGAAGAAGAAAATAATAGAATCATACATCCTAGAGGTTGGGAGGAATCCTACTCAAAGGATAATGGTACAACAAGCAGGCTTGGAATTATGTGGTATAGCAATTTGGTTGGGATGAATATAATTGAGAAAAAATAAAACTAGATATTATGCGAAGCCACAAGCCAAAAACGCAACATTAAATTCATCCTATTCAACATTTATGGACCAACCATAAATATTGAAAAGGAAAATTTATGGAATTCACTAAGCCTGCAACTCTCAACCTTTGGAAAAAGGAGGATTATTCTAGGCAGTGATTTCAATGTAGTTCTCAGGAAAGAAGAAAAATCTAGGGGAAATGGTTTAGTTTCGTCTTCAATGAACACGTTTGGATGTTCCTTAACGAAGAATAACGTAATAGACACCCAAACAAAGAATAGATCATACACATGGTCAAATGGGAGTTATGGGGACTGTTGCATTAAAGAAAAATTGGATAGGTTTGTATACTCACAAGACTGGCTAGAAACAAACCTAAATTTGGAAGCGAGCATACTCCCTCTTGCTGAATCTAACCATCTTCTAGTCAAAATGACAATAAAAAAAGAAAATAATCAGCCAAATACCTACTTCAAAGTGAAAAATATGTGATTTAGAAAGGAATAACTGGTGGAACAAATTGTACAATGGTGGAAAGAGGCCCCAAAAAGTATTGGGACCAAAAGCTTCATTTTTACAAATAAATTAAAACATATCAAAAGAAAACTATAGGAGTGGAACCAGATAGTCTTCAAGAATATTTTTTTCTGAAAAAGAAAGACTAGAAGAAGAATTAGCAGAACTGAATAAAAAGCTAATGGAAGATGGCATGTACCAGGAAGATTACAAGAAGGAAAAGTTAATCTTGGCAAAATACAATGAATCCTAGTAAGGGAAGAAGAATATTGGAAAACCAAATCAAGGGAAATTTGGCTAAATGAAGGTGATGTTAATACAAAAAAAATTATAATACAACCAAAATAAAGAAAGCGCATCAAAGGATAACGACAATCCAATCAATTGACGAAAGGTCAATTGAGGATCCATAGGAAATAAAGGAGGAAGCAATCCTATTCTTTAAGCAACTCCTAGCCCCGGATGGAGTAGTAGATGCATCAAATGATGAAGGTATTCTAGAAAATATCTCAAACTTAATATCTCAAGAGGAGAATTCCATGCTTACTGATCCTTTCACAAAGGAAGAAACAAAAAATGTTGTTTTCCAATTACACCCTGATAAAGTACTAGGCCCTAACGATTTTCCAACTTTCTTCTATCACAAATGTTGGCATTTTTTAGAAAATGAGGTTTGGGAAGCAATGGAAGATTTAAGGCGGAAAAAGAATTTTGTGAAAGACATAAATAACACAGTTGTGGTCCTAATACCAAAGAAAGAAGTTTACACTAGCTTTGGAGAATACCACCCAATATCGCTATGTAGTACAATCTATAAAATACTCTCAACAACATTGGCTAATACACTTACAAAAACACTTGAAAAGATAATTTCACCAAATCAAAGTGGCTTCACACCTGGAAGGGACATTGTTGATAGTATCATATTAGCAAATGAAACATTACACACAATCAAGGAAAGGCTCCCAAATATGATGATAAAACTAGATGTGAGTAAAGCATATGATAGAGTAAGATGGAGATTCCTGATTAAAATCATGGAAAAGTTTGGTTTTTGTAAGGAATAGTTTCAAATGCTCTTCAATTGCCTCTCATCAAAAAGATATTCAATACTAATTAACAATACACCATGTAGTTTTTTTAGAGAACAAATGGAATCAAGTAGGGGGACCCAATCTACCCCTTTGTATTTGTAATATTGGCTAAAGCTCTTAGTAGGCATAATGCTTATTACCAAAACTAGGGGCAATGGAAAGATTTGCAGATTGCCCAAGGCATAGAAACAACCATTCATCTACAATTCGCAGATGATACAATATTGTATGGAGGAATACATCAATACCTTTGGACAACAAATAAATAAAGATAAATCAAAATTTTATTTCTTCAACACAAAGAAAATAGTATAGAAAAGGATAGAAAAAGTATTGGGATATACAATAGATGAAACCCCATGTAAATATTTGGGTGCACGCCTGTATTTAAAGGAATTATAAGAATGAGTCTATGGGAGCAGATAAAGGAGAAGTATAGTGACAAATCACTAAGTTGGTAGGGGAAGTGGCTAACTTTGGTAGGACATATTACAATGATAAAAGCAATACTCTCAACAATACCAATCTATTTAATGTCTTATATGCAATTAATGTCTAAAGTAGATTCAAGTCTAGAAAGCATCTTAAAACATTTCCTATGGGATGGATCAAATGAGCAACATAGGATTCCCTTGATTCATTGGGATAATGCATGCACGTCCCAAGCGGAAGGAGGTACATGAATAAGAATTTTGAAGGCACACAATTTGGCACTAGGTGCCAAATTAATATGGAAAATGTGTTGAATGCACTAGAAAATTGAGAGGGGGGTGAATCAGTTGTACCTTAAAACTTCAAAACCCTCATACACATTCAAATCCACATTCATTCAATAAAACCTTAAATCTATTATGATGGTTTATCATGAAAACCAAATAACAAAAACTAAAGCACAACACCATACACAAGAGAACACCAACTTTACATAGAAAACCCAAGATGGAAATACCATAGTGAGGATTAGCTCACATTATAAGTAATAACAACACTAATTACAAAGGATCACTTCCCAAAAAAAGAAAAGCTCACTACTAGAATAGAAAAGAAGATAGAGAAGAAATGTTACATAGAGAAAACTATCTCAATGCAACAAAGAATCCACCACAATGTCACCAACACCTTCGCAGCCTGATTGAAGAATTGTAGACACCTTCTGCTCACTACACCCAGTAATCTAACACATGTTATATCACACTACACTTCTCAAATTTTCACTCCATAACTCTGTAATTTGTATCATACTTCTCTATCTCTTCTATCACACAATCCATCAACAACTCAACTCATATTTATACCATCTTTAACCTTAAAAAATTTCTCCAAGGTCGACTATGCACCTCAACCATACAAATTCAAATTAGGTCAGCACCAAAACATTCCCATAGTGGAAAGGAATGAAGGAAGACCACAAAACTCCTTATCTAGGACCTAAATCCATCCTTACATGCCACACCACGCTTCCACAAAAAACTAAGCACCTTTAGGAGTAGTGTAAACAACTTGAGGTCAGTCGTTTCTTGTGTAAACACCATTAATATTTTAAGTACATGCTTCCTTTAATCCAACAATAACTTGCAGACAACAAATGTCACTTGAACACAATCTAGAATATTCCACAAACACCCTGAAATCCAATAAACTCCTTTGCAACAAATTTTACCTGAAGAATGTACACAACCAGTATATCCAAACAACTCTGCCATACACTATAACTCAATAAATTGACTTCCAAAGTACCAAACATCAAACCAATTCACATGAAGAAAGATGCCAAAATTATCAACACTCCTTCAGATCCACAAGACATGAAACATAACTGTGGAGAAACATGGAGTAGAAACATTTCTCCCAAACACCTCTGCAATACACAACTCACACTCTGGTGAACACAACTTCTTTTGTACAATGATCCAACACACCAGATTCTAGATATAACACCTTTGATCATCTTTGGTCAACATATCCAAAGTGCATAATCAAATCTTCAACCTAGAAGAAGTGTGAAGTAACACATGAACACAACCCTACAACCCAAAACACCATTGCAACACACTGCTTCTTTTTGTCAAATTTTCTCAAAAGCACTTGGAATCTAAGCACCAAAGACACAACCTCATCATCTTCAAAACTTCCTCAAAACAACTAAACCAACTACAACATAGCAACTCAACCATAGATCACAAAATCTTATCTCAACAACACTAGAGGTTGACACTAGCAGCTTTACTAATGAAAACATAATACAACTAATCAAAGCATGGATAACATCAACTTCTCACACCAATCTCCCCAAATAATGATCTTCTTCCTCCTTATATAGTTGATACCAATGACAACACAAGCTTGTTGACATTAATGACAACACCAATCTACTCATACTTGCAACAATCTCCCCCTTTGTCATTGATGGCAACACATGATGTGAAAAACCATCAAAGGCACAACAAATTTGAATATCAACAACTCTTCACATTACTTCTCCCCCTTTCTCAATTATCTTATTACTTACTCTCCTCAAATAACTTATCTTTTTCACATGACTCTCTCTCCCCCCCTTTGACATCAATGACAAAGGACAATAGAATTGTATCACTTATCCTCCCCCTTTGACATCAATCATCCTTCTCACAACTATTTTGCAACAATCTTTTCTTTACTGATCTATATACTCCCCCTTAGGATCACATACCAAATTGCACCAAATCAACTACCATTGCATAAAGGCCACACTCTTCTGACTGCATCAACCAAAAATGTCACTACCTACTCCCTTGAGAGGTAGCCACCAACATTAGTCCAAAAAAAAGAATGAATCTTGAGATCCATTGGATTGATGCATCTCCTTGTGCATCTAGTTCAAAGGAGATGCAATAACCCCCAACTTCTCCTAAAATACTCAAAAGTATCCTTAGGAAGAGCCTTAGTGAATATATTAGAAATTTGATCCTTTGTAGGTACATATTCAAGTTTTACTTCATTTTTCACAACCTTCTCTCTCAAAAAGTGATACTAAATTGAGGTATGCTTTTTCCTTGAATGCATTACTAGGTTCTTTGAAATATTGATTTCACTTGTATTATCATAGAAGATAGAAATTGGTTCATCATACACTACTTTGATATCCTTCAATGTTTGTCTCACCCATAACACCTATGTACAACAAGATGTTGTTGCAATGTACTCAACCTCTACAATAGATAAAGAAACTGAATCTTGTTTCTTGCTTAGCCATGATACCAATCTACATCCAAGAAATAATGCACCACCATTTGTACTTTTTATGTCATCTACAAAACCAACCTAATCTACATCTGTGTAAGCATACAAAGTGAAATCAATATCCTTTGGATACCATAAGCCATGATCTAGAGTTCCCTTTAGGTATCTGAATATCCTTTTTACTACTACAACATGTGATTCTCTAGGATCTTCTTGAAATCTAGCCACAAGAAAAAATGCATGTATGATATACGGTCTAGTAGCAGTTAGATATAGTAGTCCACCAATCATTGATTTGTACTTGCTCTAATTATCCTTAGGAGATTCGTCATTGTTTCTCAACTTGTAACCAGTAACTATAGGAGTACATACTAGTTTAGAGTCTTCCATTTCAAACTTCTTCAACATTTTTTGGCATACTTTGATTGTGAAATAAAAATACCTTATCTGTTTGATTGATTTGTAGCCCAAGGAAGAAATTCTTCTCCCCAAACATAGACATATCAAACTCATTCAACATCTCTTCTACAAACTTCTTACACATAGCTTCATTGCCTCCAAGAATTATGTCATCAACATATACAACAATCAAAATTTGATCTTTTTCAACTTTAAAGTAAAGGTTACTATCTATAGTACTTTTATTGAATCCTTGTTGTATCAAATACCTATCCAACCTTTCATACCAAGCTTTGGTAGCTTGCTTCAATCTATATAATGATTTCTTCAATCTACAAACCATATCTAGTTTGTCTGATAACTAAAATCCTTTTGGTTGTTTCATGTGTTAGGATTCAGGAAGATCAAAGCAATAAACAATAATAATTATATGCAGATTAAATAACCTAGAAATAACAATGAAGAATAACACAAAAGAGATCAACATAGAAATTTAATGTGGCTCACCCAATATGGGCTACATCCATAGAAACTCAGCCACCCAATGATTTTATTATCTAGTGCAAAGTAGATTACAATCCTTCAAATTACACACTCTGCAACTCACATCCCAACCACTTATAACAAGCTTTTTGGAAGCTTCCAGAATTAGGGTTTTACAAAGTCATTTTCTCATTTGACGTGTTAGCAGGAAAAAACCTTGACGTGTTAACGGGAAAAAAAAATTCAAGGGATGCACCCCCAAATCCCTACTATCAGGGGTTGCCACCCCTGAACCCCCGCTATTGGGGGTTGTCACCCTTGAACCCTTGCTATCAGGGGCTACTGCCCCCAAACCCCTTGCTCAGGGCCCAACTCGTCCCCAAACCTTGATGAGGATACATTACGAGTGTATAGTATTTGCATGATCAGTCGCCACATACCAAAAATATCTCACTTGGAGACTGATAAGGCTCTACACCAAACAATCTCCCACTTGGAGATTGATCCTGGATGACACCACTACATTTACAGCTCCCACTAGATTATAAGTATGGTTGGTTTCTTATATCCACCATTATTAGTTGTTAAGGCCAACAAAAACTGATGAGGAAATCAATTTCTCCCATGTAACTGCCTTTGTGAATATATCTACAGGATTCTCACTTGTGTAAATTTTCTCTAGCTTCAACTGTCAATCCTCCAAAACTAATTGGATGAAGTGGTATCTGAGCTGTATGTGCTTAGTTTTTTAATGCAAAGCTGAGTTCTTAGCAAGATGAATGAAACTTTGGATATCAGTGTACAAAGGGCTATCTTCTTGTTATTTTCCCAATTCCTCTAGAAAACATTGTAACCAAATCATCTCCTTGCTAGCTTCTGTACCAATAACATACTCAACTTCAGTGGTTGAAAGCACAACAACCTTTTGTAGTCTTGAAATCCAACTGACTGCAATGCCTCCTATAGTAAAACATAACCTGTAGTACTCCTCTTGCTATCAATATCACCCACTAGATCAGAGTCAACGTATCCTTTTAGAGTAGAATTTGTTCCTCCAAAACATAGTTTCTTTGAAGTAGTACCTCTCAAATATCAGAGAATCCAATTTACAGTGTTCCAATGTTCCATTCATAGATTACTCATATACCTACTCACAAATCCCACTGCATGTGCAATATCTAACCTTGTGCATACCATTGCATACATCAAGCTACCAATTGTTGATGCATATGGTATCTTAGACATTTTTTCTTCCTCCTCTGGTATCTTTGGACACATCTCCTTAGTCAACTTAAAATGACTAGGCAAAGGTGTACTAACAGCTTTTGCATTCTGCATGTTAAACCTTTTCAACACCTTCTCTACATACCCACTTTGAGACAAAAATAATTTTTTGTTTGTCTCATCTTGTGTGATCCTCATCCCAAGGATTTTTTTTGTTGCACCCAAATCCTTCATAATTGTAGAAGAGGGGGATTCGCTACTCACGATTTATCTTCATTCAGAGAGCCTCATGGGGTGAACTTCCCTAACCTACCTCAATGGAACAACAATGAGAGTTTCAAAATCCGAAAGAGCAGGTCACATATATTTTCTAGACAAACTGACAAGCTCTCAACCAGAGGACGTCATCGTAGAATACAGATGACAGCGTGACGTGTTGGCGTCTCAGAGGCACACTAGCGTCTCATATGGACCAGGGAACAATAATGTCTCAAAAAATAGCAAATTGAATGCTTCTATCCTAATTAGTGAGAACTTACAGAATATAGGGAAATAATAGAGTGTAGTAGAACAAAAGTAAAGTAAAGAATAAATGATAAAGATAAGGAGTAGAAAGGAAATAAATACTTACAACCACTCAAGTGATGAAGCTTCCAGCTCGTGAGTGTCTTCAATACTTGCACACAAGAGGGAGAGATAAATTATTGGGTGGTTGTATAGGGGCTTGCCTCAGTCAGACCCTATTTTGGTGTTCCCACCTCCACGGACAACCAGATAGATAGAGAAAAAAGTAAAAATGAAGTAAAGAGCACTTAAAGCACTACAAAACAGTGTTATGCTACTCAACCAAGTAATAGAGGAGAGGAGTGAAAGCTTACCACCTCCACCAAGAGTGCTCAAGGCTAATGGGGGGGAAAATGAGAGGAACTCAAGCCTCTGTTGCAATAGTGTTTTGTTCCACACTTGATCTACTGAAGTGATGAAGTGTTGATGTTGCTACTGTGAAGTGTAAAGCGTTTGGAGATTGAAGAGATGGTGAAGAAGTTTCTTAGAACTTGTGAAGAGATTGTAGGAGAGATTGTGAAGAGTTAAGAGAGGGCTCAGGGAGAGCTAGAGAGTGAAAATGGATCCATAAGAGGTAAATTTGAAGAAGGAGATGAAGGAAACAACCATATTCGGGTCAGTCAGCTGAAGGGGGTGTTACAACTTGACTTCCAATGGGAAGTGTAATGCCTCTGCAGGCTCCAGACACAAGAATCTATTAGGGATGTAAATACTCCACGCAGACGTTTTCCCACTGCGTGGGCGTCCCCAATAAAAATGCCTCCATCGACGCTCAAAACAGGTGCCAAGTGGGATGCAAACAATGGGCTTAGGTGGAATTAAGCCTCTGAACTTGGTTTTCTAAGGCAGATAAAGGCAAAAATGGGATTTGCACATGGGGTGCAAATTTGCTCTTATACAATAGCAAATGAATTTGCTAATTTCTGCTTAAGTTCATTAATATGTTGAATGTTAGACCTGACAACAAGCATGTCATCAACATAAAGCAATAGGATAATATAGCTGTCATTATCCAATTTCTTAAAATAAACACAATAATTAGAATGAAATCTCTTGTAACGTTGTTCAACCATAAAACTATCAAATTTCAAATACCATTGCCGAGGTGCTTGCTTTAGGACATACAAACTCTTCTTTAACCCGCACACAAATTTCTCCTTACCCTTGTCCTCATATCCCTGTGGTTGCTACATGTATATTTCCTCTTCCAAATCCCCATGGAGAAATATTTTTTTCACATCTAATTGTTCAAGATGCAAGTCTTCTACAGCCACAAAACTTAGAATAGTTCTAGTAGAAGCCATCTTTACAACCAAATAAAATATTTCATCAAAATCTATACCTTTTTTCTATGCAAATTTTTTTACCAAGAGTCTAGCCTTATATATTTTCTTGCCTCCATCTTCTTCCTTCAACCTGTAAACCCATTTATTTGGAAGTGCTCTTTTACTTGCAGGTAATTGGACTAAGTCCCAAGTCTGATTCTATAACAAGGAATCCATTTCCTCTTTCATGCCTAGCTCTCACCACTTTTTGGTATCTACTTGCATTGCTTCTTCATAACCTTTAGGTTCACCAAAATTAGTTAGTAATATAGAATATAACGATGGAGAAAATCTTTCTGGAGGTCTAGTTATCCTTGTAGAATATATAACACTTGCAGGAGTCTGTAAGATAACTTGTTGTTGTTGAGCATCAGGTACCACTGGCATTTTATTTTATGGAATCTCATCCAGCACTGCATATTCCTCTCTAGCCAGTTCATGCTTCTTTTCATATAGTTGATCCTTATACATGACCTTCTCATTGAATATAACATATCTACTCCTAACGATTTTATGATTTTCATAATCCCATAACCGATAACCAAATTCATGTACTCCATATCCAATGAAGGTACAATTTTTAGACTTAGCCTCAAGCTTAGTTCTATTTTCAATATCAACATGGACAAAATCTTCACAACCAAAGGTTTTTAGAAATGAATAGTTTACCTTTCTACCCATCCATGCCTCCTTTGAAATGCCACCGTCCAAAGGATTTAAAGGTCCCTTGTTTATTAAATAAACAAAGGTATGTACAACATCTGCCCAAAACTATAAGGGTAGTCCAGCATGCAACCTCATGCTCCTTGCACACTCCATAATGCTCCTATTCATCCTCTCAGACACACCATTTTCTTGTAGGGTTCCAAGAACCGTTTTCTGTCTACAGATTCCATTGTATGAACAATAATTTTCAAATTCTCTACTGCAATACTCACCTCCATTATCAAATCTAAGACACTTCAACTTTTGTCCTATCTCATTCTCAACCAAAGCTTTCCACTTTTTAAAAGTTTTAAATACTAATTTTTTTTGGGAAATACACCCATGTTTTCCTAGTTGCATCATCAATAAAAGTAGCATAATAACAAGAGCCACCAAGAGAAGATACATGAGCTGGTCCCCATACATTTGAATGCACAAGTTCTAATTTCTCACTCTTCTTCTCTTTCCCAACTTTGAGAAATTAGACTCTTTTATGTTTTCCATAAACACATTTTTTGCAGAACTCCAAGTCAATCTGCTTCAGACCTGGTAGCAACTTTTTGGAGTGAAGGATCTTCATCCCTTTCTCACTCATGTGCCCAAGTCTATGGTTCCACAATTATGTTTTTGTCCCTATAGCAAGTGCTCTATCTGTCTCAGGAGCAACTATTTATGTATTAGCTAAGGTAGAGTAAGTATTACCAGTACACAAATACAATGTGCCTACCTTTTCACCTTTAGCTACTACTAATGCACCTTTAGTGACCTTCCAAACTTTGTCTGAAAAGATAACTATGCAGCCTTCACTACTTAGTTGTCATGCAAAAATTAAATTCCTTCTCAAATTTGGAACATGCCTTACCTCCTGTAGCAACCATTCATTTTCATTCTGCAACTTGATTTTTATCTTTCCTTTTCCAACAATCTGATAGGGTTCATCATCACCCAAATATACCTATCCAAAATCACCTTGAACATAATCTACACAATATTTCCTATGGGGTGTGGCATGAAATGAAGCCCCTAAATCTATTACCCAGGAATCATTAACATTATCTAAACATAGAATTAAAGCATCCTACAATTTATTACTTGCAACATTAGCTTCCTTACTATCACCATGTTGTCCATCTCCTTGTTTTCCTTTTCGAGACCCACAATCCTTCTTCAAGTGTCTTGGCTTTCCATAGTGCCAACAGTCCATTTTTCCTCTAGATTTAGATTTGCCTTTCTTCGACTTCCCTTATGACATCCCATGGTTTGTTGGGATTTTTCCTTGCTCTATTGTTCTTCCCTTGTTCTCTATAGTCAAGGCATTACCCAATGTTGAATTCTCACCTATGCTTTTCTGTTGCATTTCCGCACTAAGGACAACACCAACAACATCATCAAATTTTAATGTATTTGAACTAGAGACAGAGTTACTTGTAGCCATTACCAAGCTATTCCAACTTTTTGGCAAAGAACATAAAACCAAGAGAGCCCTCACCTCTTCATCAAAATTTATTTTTAGAGAAGTTAACTGACTGGTAATCGTATTAAACTCATTTAAATGATCTGTCAAGATCCACCTTCAATCATTTTTAGATTAAACAAATACTTCATGAGAAATACCTTATTTGAGGTTGAAGGTTTTTCATATAATTTAGCCAAATGTTCCATCTGATCCAATGTTGTCTTTGCTTCTATTATATTGAATGCCACAGATGGTGCTAGTCACAACCAAATGGTTCCCAGTGCCTTTCTATCTAGAATCTCCTATTCTTCATCAGACATAGTAGCCTCTATCTTTGTTTTTCCTTGCAATGGCTGCCATATATCCTTTTGAAACAAATAATATTCCATTTGCATCTTCCATAATTGATAATTCTTGAACTTATCAACCTTGAATTTTCCTTCTTCCATTGCTCCCACTCAAATCTAGAGGTTTTCTGCCAATCAACCGAAATACACACAACTCTGATACCAGTTGTTAGGATTCAGGCAAATCAGAGCAATAAACATTAACAATTTTATGTAGATTAAATAACCAAGAAATAACAATGAAGAATAACAGAAAAATTTAACGTGGTTCACCCAATATGGGATACATCCACAAAAACTCTACCACCCAATGATTTTATTATCCAGTGCAAAGCAGATTACAATCTCACAAATTACACACTCCACAACTCATATCCCAACCGCTTATAACAAGCTTTTTGGAAGCTTCCAAAATTAGGGTTTTACAAAGTTGTTTTCTCATTTGATGTGTCAACGAGAAAAAACCTTGACTTGTTAATGAAAAAAAATTGGGGGCTACGCCCCCAAACCCCTGCTCAGGGCCTAGCCTAGCCCTAAACCCCGACAAGGATACATTATGAACGTACAGTATTTGCATTCATTTTCCACATACCAACACCATGTATACCTATTCTTCCAACTCTCCATTCAAGAAAGCATATTTCACATCCATTTGATAAACTTTGAAATCCTTATGTGCTGCAAAATCCAAAAACGTCCTGATAGCCTCCATTCTTACCACTAAAGAAAATGTCTCCTCAAAATATATTCCTTCAACATGTAAGTAGCATTTACACACAAGTCTTTCCTTGTTTCTTACCACTTCTCCATTCTCGTTTAGTTTGTTTTTGAACACCCATTTAGTTCCAATTATATTTTTGTTTACAGATCTTGGATTAAGTTCCCAGGTCTAATTCTTCTCAATCTGCAGTAGTTCTTCTTTCATAGCCTTTATCCAATTTTCATCTTTGCATGCCTCAATTACTGTTTTAGGTTCAACTTCAAAAAGTAAACACAGATTTACCTCTTCTTCAACAACTTCCCTTCTTGTCAATACACCTTTGATTTTGTTTCCAATGATCTATTCTTCAGAATGATTCTTCTACACATACTTCCTAGGGGTTCTGGGCGGTCTTTTGTGGAGCTTCTTCCTCTTCAATCTATAGTTCTTTTTCCTTAGCTTTTTCTTCTTCTCTACAAGTAGGCTCATCTAATTCATATCCAGTTATCACTACTAAATTCTAATAATCTTCATAAATTTGGACACTTGTACTCTCAAAAATATTTCTCAATATTTTGTTGTAGCATTTGTAGGATTTGCTTCTAGTATAGTATCCAAGGAAGATACTTTCATCAGACCTTGCATCAAATTTTCCCAAGTTTTCTTCATCTCTTTTGATGTAACATTTGCTTCCAAACACCCTAAAGTACTTGACAATAGGAATCCTTCCATACCATACGTAGCTCATAGGGAATATTTGTGCTATTTTCTTTTGCTTGAACTCTATTAAGTATGTAAACAACAAAATGAATTGCTTCTCTCTAATAGACTTCTAATAGATTTGCTACTTTCATCATAGTCCTTACGACTTCTTGAACAGTCCTATTTTTCCTTTCAACCACTCCATTTTGTTGAGGAGTTCTAGGGTCAGGAAAATGCTTCTTTATGCCATGATTCTCATAAAACATGTTAAATTCATTGGAGGTGAAAACTCCACCTTTATTAGACCTCAAACAATTGATTTTCATGTCCATTTCATTCTCAACCATAACTTTAAATGCTTTAAACTTGTCTAGGGCTTCAGATTTTTATTTGAGAAAAGTAACCCATGCCATTCTAGAATAATCATCAATTAAAAGCATGAAATACTTGTCACCTTAAAGACTGATTAATATTGTAGGACCACAAAGATCTGTATGCACCAACTCTAACAATCTTGAACACAATCTTGGCTCATTCGAAAGGTAAAAACCTAGCAACAAAAACACAAAGGTATTTTTCACAAGTTGATCATGAAACTTAGTTTTTGAAGTTTAAAGGAAATTGCAATGGTGAATCCTAAATTGGTTGATTTTTCTAAGAAACCAAGGATGAAATACAAGAAGTTTCCTTTCAAAGCAATGGAGGTAGATAAGGATAGTTAAATCTCCAAGGTAACTATTGATGTGGTATAGACAAAAGATGTGAGAATCTACATTCATGCCCCTATCAATGAAATTGACCACATGAAATTTGAAGAGTTGAGGAAAACCCTATTGGATGATTATTATATTGGATACAAACTAGAGTTTGCAAATGTGCTAGAAAAAGGATTGGATGTATGGAAAGGTTTCCTATACTTCTACGAAAATCTTGAATGGGTAAGAATTATCTTGAGCCAAATCCATAATGAATTCATTTACTTGGATAAATCATATAGGATTACTAAGGATGCAATTAGGGTTGTTATTGGGTTGTGCTCCACTAGACTAGTTCCAGTGATGAAAGCAATTAAGAATGAGAGGGTTACGAATTTAACTGGAGAAAAAAATAACCATAAGCGTCAACAAAATAATTGATCTAGGTGCCAAGTATACTACAATGAGAATGGCATATAAAGTGTATTACACAAATAGAGAAGGCTCCACAACTGGTATTACAATCCACACTATATTACCAAATGGTCAAGGAAGGAAAGGATTTTGACCTATGTGAATTGCTAAGGGGCCAACTGTTTGAAAATCGCAAGAGAACCAAGGATATTAGATATAACTTCATGTTTAGATTTCTAATAATTTATCTGAATTTCTATATTTTGAATGAATTTACTGGGTTTAAGGGAAAAGTATGGAAACAACACATTTGGTTATTGCATAAATCAAAAACCACATGAGAGGCTTTCATGATAAACAAGCTTGCAACACTTTGTACTAGGGATTCTTCAAGAATATGCAAGTAGAAATGCAAGATAGGAAGAGAATTCCCTTTGATTTGGTAAGAAAACATAAAAATGAGATTACCTTTCTTGTTGATAAGGAATTTTTCTACATAGAAGTTGTGGAACAAAGAACCTCTTAGATTCCAATTTTTCCATATGAAGTCTCTCCTACAGAAGTTAAAGCATATGTTGAAAATTTGTTGAGAAATCCTAAGGATCCAGTAGCAAAAAGGTTTGGTACTTATAGGGAGATCATGAATAAGGTGATCAAGAAGAGCTTGGAGGAGCACTTTAACAAACACAAAAGTGAATTGGATAAGAAATGGGATATTTCATTAAAAGTTGCATCAAAAACCCCTATGAAGGATCCCAAGCCTGATCCTATTAATCTACCAATAGCCCAAGGATCTAGAAGGACCAACAGGTCCGCACCTACAACCACAAATGTTCTGTGGCCATCCAAATCCACACAAATTGCTACTATTTAAAGAAAATTTGCATATGAAACCATGACACAAAGACCAGATATAGAGAAAAAGCACGCAAGGCTTAAACAATAGGCGAAAATGAAAAATGGTTGAGACAAAAGAGACTAAAGAGGAAGAATAAAAGGGAGAGGAAGGAACCTCCATACCAAAGGGGAAAGGGAAGAAAACCAAGAAAATTCCTTCGGTGGTACCTCCACATAAGCCTCTCGAATTAGAGGTAATTTTCAATGGAATTGTAAACTATGGTTTACTGAAGGAAACTACAAAACTTCATCTAGACTTGCCTCATGTAGATCAAAAGACCATTTAGAAGATCATAGTGATGTATATGATAAAGTATAATAAGCCTTTAAGTGACATTATTGAACAAGTTCTAGAGTCTTGCTCAGGCCCTACGGTAGAAAAGAGAAAAGGCTATTGAAGTGGATGAAGAATTAAGGAAGGAAGCTCTTGACAACGAAAGATCCTTTGTTTCCCAAGAAGAAAAGGATAAAATATCTCAGAAACAAGCTCAGTAATTAAGAATAAAATAGAGTGGATATCCTTATGAGCATGGAGAAAGATGACAAAGATAAAATACAAAGGGAAATTGAGGAAGTAACAAAAAAAATTCTTGGATAAGTAAAAGGTGTTGAGAATGTGGAGCAACCACATGTGTCTCCAATCCACATTATAAATTATCCTCTGCATGACACTGATCAGTTGAATGCACAAGAGGAGAAAGAAGAACAAATGGCTCCAGGTAAAGGAAACACATCTCTAGATCGTAATATTATGCATGATAGTTCCTCCTCCGGATATTATTGATCAACAAGATCAACATGTAGAGAAAGATACACCATTTTTTGGAGAAAAGGTACAATAAAATCCAAGAGCATCCTCAACTACATCTCCTATTGAATCCATCAAGGAGTTTCTGGCTCAATTGAAATATATTTAGCCTACAATTGCTCTATAGTTTCAACAATTGCCAATGTTTGATGTACAAGTCAACATGTTTGGTATCTCACCTCTACAAAACTTGTAACTTGGTGACATCTTTCACTCCTTCGCAAGGGAAGAGATCTTGCAGCAATCGGTGGATAGTTCAAAAAATTTGTTGGCGGTAATCAAAACTTTGGAGACAAAAATGCAAAATGAAAAAAGGGATTCCTCTTTGGGCCACCCACTCAACAAATAAAATAGTTGATGAATTATTTCAAAGAACATTCTTCCTATCTTGAAAATAAAGTTGAGATGAAGATTATCAATAGTAGATTGTATAAAGCCTCCAAAAAATGTGCAAAGGCACATGATAAGGTAAAATATAGCATAAAAGAGATTCAAAAAAGCATGGAGGAAGCAAAGGTATTATACCTTTTCTGCTTACAATGGCCTGCCACCACCAAGAAAACAAAGATCAGATAAATGCAATGGAAGTATAGATCAAAAATTTGGGTGCCACGTATGATTCAGTGTAGGATAATGATGGTGCCATAAGGGCACAAGTAGAGAAATTGCACTTCTAGATACAACAAGTATAAGATCAAAGGACAAGTAAAACAATTATGGGAGGTAGGCAGTAAGCTTAGGGTTCTCTAACTGGGATCCTAGCAGAAGCAAATGGTGTTGAACCGAAGAATCATGTGCCATCCTCCTTGGAAGAAGAAAAAGATATTTATGCACAACTGGTAAGTCAAGTTCATATCCTAACATTTGCAAAGAAACAATGGGATGGCTCCTTGACTCAGTTGAAGTCAATTTCCAAGAATATTCTTCCATCAGGCTAAATCTAAGTATGTTTTGATACAAGAATACAATTTTGTGACAATTTTTTGATGATGTAAATATACAGAGTAGATAATTGATAAAAAAATCTATGTACATATCATCTATGTAAATAGAAGAACTTTTTTGAATTAACTGAGGCTACTTCTTAGGGGGAGTGAACTATTAAAGTTTGTACAAATAGGGGGAGCCTATAAGTTTTTATAGGCACAAAGGAAGACCACCTACCCTTTGCCCTTGACGTCAAAGGGGGAGATAAAATGGAATAACTGGTAAGTGTTTCCATCAATTACAAAGGGGGAGATTGTTGGAAAATGTGTTGTTAGTGTGTTGTCATTGATCTAAACCTATGTTGCTACTACATGCACTTGTATGTTGAATATGCTAAAGAGTTATAATGTTGTTATTGGTACACTGTTGTACCTTATATTCTGAAGTTCATGGTTGGATATCAAAATGATTTGTTTGATAAGTCTCCAACTGTCAAAGGCACAAGACTTACACCATAGGAGCTTTGTCAAATGTTTCGTATTTCTCCACAGATGTAAATATGGTCTTGTAGTTCGAAGGATAGTTCAACACAGTTGTGACATATGCACGTTCTAGGTTTCAAAGCATTAGTTTTACTGTAGAGCTTTTTGGTGTTAACAAAGTAAGAACAAGTTAATTTCGTATGAATGATTGCATAAAGATGAATTGAATGTCTCTACACTTCACCACATCATCTTGTTTTACCTTACAATTCTAGATTTATGTTCATACAGATAATGTGCTTGCTCAGTTAAAGTTTCATATAATTCGATGCACCCTGATGATTCTATAGATGATAGTGTGTCTATGTTCTAGAAAATTGGTAGGATGGTCTATTGAATTACATCAACAAGTAATTGCTCAAATTTATGTAAATAGGTTATGAGAAGCATGGTTGAGTCTCATTGTGTTCTCTAAATGATCTGCAAGCTGATATGTGATCCTCTCTTGTACAATAGTATGCTTGGAATCGATGTTTTAGGTATGAAGTGTTTGCACTAGAACAAAATGATCTGAAATAATAAAAGGAGTGGAAAGAAGTATGTTACAAGCCATATCATTACATTGGAGTGATTTGCGCAATGTTACTTGGTACCTCCTTTGGTCTGGAGTTGATTCACGAAAGTTTACATGTTTTCGGGCCAACTTGACTTGTTGTGTTTCTTGTGCCAAGTTTTTGGAAGTGTGCGCCATTTTTGAAAATGTGTTATATGGAAAATAGGTCCCAAATATCTTTCAATTTGAGCTACATATGATTTACTTCTACCGCGGATAATTTTGGAGTTGACTTATAGTTATGATCGATACATATTTCATGTTGTATAATTGTAGCTGACAAGGAGAAACTTTTTGAAGCCAATGAAGGATACAAATAGAAGATAAAGGGTGTTGAAAGGATGCATGAACATATAGCAGATATCTTATGAAGGTAATTTGCAAATAAGGATCCACAAACGTTCAATTGATGGTGAAGTGTGGTAAAGATCAATTCAGAGTGCTCAACAATAAGTGTATGTGAAATTGTGAAGAAGCATGTGTGAATATAGGTATGAAAATATGTGTTGAAGGAAGTGAACCAAAGGTAATAGAGTTTTCCATGCAGATCTATGTGTGAGTATACCAAAAGCAGTGAGTTGGAGGTAACAAAAGTATTGAAATATTCTAGTTATATGTCGAGGTTGTAAACCCCTGTTGTAAGTGTTGTATTGTTTAGGGAGTTGTATTTGGTTGAAGCCACAAAACCTTTTGTAAAACTTTGTTTTTATTTGTGAGGTTGGATTTGGATAGTAGATCCAAGCAGCTTTCTCACTGTGGTTTTCCCTTGTAGGCTGTTCCACGTAAAAACTGGTGTTATGGTTGCAAACTTATGTGTTCTTCTGTTTGTTATGATTTTTATGTGATTAATTGCTGATGAATGGAAATAATTTGATTAAGTACCGATTCATCCCCCCTCTTAGTACTTCTATGTGTTCAACAGATATAGGAGTGAGAATGGTATTTATTAGTGAAGGGAAAGGATGAAGATCACTAAGGGAGATTGAACAATGAAAGATCTTCATATTTTCATTCATGGAAGATTTAATAGACTTCTAGTAACTTAGTATAAGATTCTAGGCATGAAAAAAATATGATAAGATCCACATATATAAGAATTGTAATAATGTAATGTACAATAGAGATCACATACCACACAAGAGATGTTTGTGGGCCAAGATGCCTTAATATCCAAGTTTTGCAAAAAGAGAATAAACCCTTGAGGGAGGGTAGCTCTATACAATACTCTTTATAGAAGAAACCTCTCCATGATATATCTCTAAGAGATCACAAATAGAATATCATACTCAAGCCATATTCTTACAATGATATTCACCTTCTTTAAATACCTCCTTTCAGTAACATGGTGGAGGGTTGCCATAATCTCAAAGAAGGTCTACTCATCACCCAATATTACTAATTATTCTAGTTACCCACATAACCCAATATAAATAACTTAAGGGATGTTGTCACATGTTAGCATCTCCATTCACTTAAATATATTATAAAATATCATATCCTTAGGTACATAACAAATTAGTATGTGGAGAGTGTATTCTTGAGAAGGTTCCTCTTAGCTGTGTTCAAACAAAGAAGATTTGTCTTTTATTTTGGGATCAACTATATTTGACTATTTGAATCTAGATTAGGGGAAGAATAGGTCCGGTTAGGATTGAATGATATAAAACTAAATATAAATTGAACAAAATTGAGAGAGAAACAAAAAATAAACTCATGTTTTTTAGGAAATTCATATGAGGAGACCACTAGTTCAGGAGATAATTTTGCCAAATTAAAAAAAAAAAACATAAATATTTATAAAAATATGAATACATGAAAAGGCATTGAAAAATAAATGAGGAATATTGAAAATAGTTAAGAGGGCTTTAGGAGGCTTGATAGGTATGACTTGCATTGGAGAAGAGAGTCAATTATAACACTTTTTCCCTATAAACATATCATGTTAGTGTTTGAGGATTCATGTCATCATTTAACTTAACATGTTGGCCCATATATTTTTGGGTGATTATAGGCCTAAGGCTATATAGCCACTCTAATAGTCAAAGTCACTTTTCACATCATCCTTTTCAATGGATGGGTTAGACTCTTATCTCCTTGGGAAAAATGATTTTTTCCTAAATGTAGAGCGGTATCAAGGAATCTGTCATGAGTCTACCACTAGTATGTGGAGTGTTAGTTCCGCTAGTTGTGTAGAATATTAAGGCATCAATAGATAGGAAACATTATAGCATGTTAACTTACAAGGGGGTATTTAATGTTGGAAAAATATATATTACTAGGTATTCAGAGAAGAGAAGGTACTTATATGAGTATTTTTCCTAGGTTTTAAGAGTAAGAGAGTGGAAGGAGTGGAAGGGGTCATGCGATTGGTTCCAAGGGATAAGAATTTGGATAAAATATTAGTAAATAAATTTATCTCTTTACTTTTGATTTTTACAAGGGATTGGTTGTATTATTTATGTAAGAATCACATAAAGATATATTTAATTTTTAGTGAGTGAAATGATGAAGTTGTTTGTACATTATAAAAAAGACAAAAAAATTGACCTATGTACATCTTGTAGAACAATATATATGATAAAATATATCTTTATGTGATTTTTACATCTTATAGAACAATATATATGATAAAAAAACTTAGAAAATTTACTCTATAAAACAACTTACAAAAAAGTTACATAAAGAATGTCAGAAACCTACTGAACATGTCTAGATTTTATATTAGAAACAGGAATGACAATTCAATTATTTTTGCCACTTTTGTTAAAAGCATATATTTGTTCTACTAATTATTGTCTACCAAGATATACTTTTTAAATTTGTGGTCTGACATAATGTACATAAAAGAGATCTGATATTGTTATAGCTAATCTTATTTCTATGGATTCTTTCTGAATATTTGGGCAATTTAATTTAGATCTATTGCTATTAAGAACAGTAATACTTTCCAGGGACTTTAACTTATTCTTCAATGGATAGGGAACTCCACAGTTATATACTTTCCTTGCTAGAGACAATTTACCAAAACTTTGGGTTTGTTTAGTTTTCCTTAAAGAATAACTGTGAAAATTAAGCAGGCTGTTGCAAATGAATAACTTGAAATGAATGTTTCATATTGATCATAAAGTAGGGGAGAGGATTCAGTAGTTGTGCATCCTAATTTCGTGCTTCTTATTATCCTACGTGGAAATTTCAAATCACTCCCAAATTTTTACAGCAGCTTACTTGGCAAGTCCCCTGCTTATAACTAAAGTTTCAGAGCCACATCATCAAATATGATGCCACATCAGCATGCTTTTTGTCAAGGTGTCCAGATGCCACATCAGCATGCTTTTTGTCAAGGTGTCCAAAAAGACAAAAAAAAAAAGTGAGACCAGTACTTATGCATTCACAGCATGTTTTATTGAGCGCTAATGTGGAATCACATGATTGGTTGCTTTTTAGATCAAAAGAATACATTTTGTTTAATTATGGGTAGTCATCATCAACACTAATAACTTTAAAGTCACAACTATTGATCCAATATTGATAAAAATATTGGACATTATATAAACAACTACTATCACAACCATTGAAACATGCTCAGGTACTGGGTCCTCACCCCTACATGAAGTGACAATTCGAATGATAGATATCACAACTATTAAAACATGCTCAGATACTGGATCCTCACCCCTACATGAAGTGACAATTCGAATGATGGATATCACAGATGATAATGAATACATAATCTGATATTATATTTAGCTTCAAAAAAATTTAAATACTGTGCTTTACTATTGGTTCTTTTAAATACTGTGCTTTACTATTGGTTCTTTAGAGTTCTATCCTCCACAAAAGATCACCAATTGAAAGGGAAACACCTGGGAAAAACTTGTTAAAAAGTAAATTTGGCCTATATTACCGACTAAATATTTTGTCTTCTTTTGAGAAGATCTCGCTACAACTAAGATTCTCTTAATCAATGGTAGAAATAGTTTCATTTCTCTGAAGGAAGCAGAGGGACTCTGGTAGTGTCAGAAATGCATGCATCGTCCTTGAAGTGGTGGGCCCCTTGCCCTCCTCTGTGTAGAACAACGACAGCTACTGGTTTGTTTCTTATTGATTTGTTGTTATGTTCTGCACACCACTTTTCATGCTGAATTCCATATAATATTGGTTTAATTCACCATAATTGTGTGCACCAGTGTTCAAGAATAATCAAATAAGAATTTGAATGGATAGACATTCCAAATTCATAGTAGTGTCCACTACAGAACAACTTTAATGGAATTATTATATTGAGTGAAGTTACTAAAAATCATAAGACAGCCAAGACTAATGAAACAAACCCACTAGACAACAAATTCTACTACTTTCAAGGTATTGGTATTAGGCTTCTCACAGAAATCTTCTGTTGTATGGACTCCTGGAAATATGATAATTTCATGGGTACTGGAAATATGATAATAAATCCACTTGACAACAAATTTTACTACTTTCAAGGAATTGGGATTAGGCTTCTCACAGAAATCTTCTGTTGTATGGGCTCCTGGAAATATGCTAATTTCATCGGTACTGTTTATTACAATTAGTTTAAAAGTTTTTGAAAAAAATATTTTTTTATTAGTATTTTAGATCATAATGTATAAAAACATATAATCTGATTT